>JAQIXG010001335.1:0-22816 GCA_034700105.1 Oconnorella tubifera
AAAATTGTTTGGAAGTTAGACTTTTAACTAAGTAACTACTTGTAGGTATAACGTATACTAAAAATAAACGACGTTTTAAATTTCGATAAAAAAATTATCTTGTAAATTGATTTTATAATTCATTAATAATGCATCGAACTGATAATGCAATAAATTTGTATATAGTTTTCTTGCTGTTATTATCAACATCATTTTATCTAGACAAAATTTACACCATATCACAATTATATTTTACATAATTACAGGACTACAAAATCTCACACGAAAAGCTTTATACATTCATCCAATTCAAATAAACCTTTTCTCTCTGGACATTGCTATTAAGTAGCTTTAAACGGGCCACAAAAATCTTGCGCATTTCTTAAATCTGATCGGTATTTTTCAGACACAAAGCGACCCACCAGCCGCTGTGTAAACATCATCGTAGAACAATGCAGCGATTTGTTCTGAAACGTAACACCCACAATCACGTTCATTACAGGCCAAGTGCATTAGAACAGCTCGACGATTACATTCACGTCCATAGAAGCGTATACAACTGGCATCGATAAGACGTAAACTACGCGTATTTATACATTTTCACTACGTGAAAAAACGTTTATGTAAAATAGGTAAAAGACAACAGAAACTGGAGACAACTAAACAAGTTTCAGATGGTCAAATGAAGTTAATATATCTTAAAGTTCATTGAAAGTAGTTGAATGATAGAAAATAATTTGACTTGAACAGATATCAAAGAATAAAGTATGCTTACATTTATTCTTAGAAATTTAAATGTACTTAATTAGAATCAACAGAAAGAAACTTTCTACTTATCTAAAAATCTAAATCTAAAAATCTAAAAGATTTTTAATCTAAAAATTGAGGCAAAAGATTAAAAGATAGAAAAAGATACACAGTTTTTAAGATAGTAAAAAGTTCTCAATTCATTGTATACAAGTTCAACTACAGCAATAAAAATTCTATCCGTAAATGCAGCAAATAATCAATAAATGAATGCTTTATTTACATTATCATTCTACTTAAGTATAATTTCCGAGTAACCAGAATATCTTTGACATGCCGAAGATAATAATGTTAAATATCGTTGCAATACACTAAAAACGCATGCACCAAATTTTCAAATCCAACTTTTTATCCAACCATTAGGTATCATGCCCCCTTCCCCTTTTATTTTACCCTCCCCCTCCTCTCCCCCTCCTCTCTTTACCCGCTCCCCTGAAACATTTGTATATAAACACAAAAACAGTATTTATAAAAGATCATTGTGTATACTTAAAGCAATACTTGATGATCAAAAGAATTCGACGCGTACCTCTAATAACAGCGGTATGCTTGTCTTTCAACGCGTCTCTCTATGACTCTTATTATTATTATCCGACAAATGCGGCATTATTTTATTTTAAATACTCGTAACTGATAAATATTTGTAAAAAATTGACTTTGAGAAAAAAATTCCACTTGAGAAAAAGTGTTTAAACAAACAATTGAAAAGTAAAGAAAGAATGTTTTATTAGTGTTAAAAAATCGGACTCGGACGCTAAAAATCAGGGTTCGATACCAGTGAATAATTTTACTATTGAGCTTGCTGCACCCTTTTTGTAAGAAGCCTAAACTAACAGTTACATCAGAGATGTATAAACTATAATAATACGTAATGTTAAACTTAAGTTGCATTTTGTTATGAAATCAAACGACTACCTATTTGTTTAATCAAGTTAGGATTAGGTTAGGGTTAAAACAGAAATTGTGGAATTTATATAAAAATTTAGCGGAGTTCATAATAACTTTATTCAAAAAGCATTGATACTACATATCAATATTGTATTACTATTTACGGCATAAGATTTGACATATAATCCAACTGAATAAAAATATAATTGTTTGTTACAACATGGCTTTTTGCAACGTAACAAACTTACACATCATGTAACACTACGTATAATAATTACTGAAAACTTTTCACATAGTTACAATGCCTTATTTACACATTTAAAGCGATATTTTGCTCCGAAATTTTTAACAACTTTGTTTACATTCACGCATAATATGTACCTATACAACATGACACTTCGCAGTTAGTCACCTAACATGGGCGCGACTCCGTAATATAATAAATGATAATAATGGATCAGCTTCGTCTTCTTTTCACCAAATAACCCTAGCACCAATCGCATAGTCCATCATTTCATTACGGCTATCAGCATTTCTTTGTTTATTGAAAACTTAGAACGTTGTTGATTCATCGCAAGCTGTATATTCTCATAGCGAAGATTTGTAAAAACAACAATTAATCTATATACACGAGGCCCACTTACAATAGAAAGATGATCGCGATATCGAAATATCGCGAGGAATAAAAACAGTATGAACCGTTTCAAAATTCGGTGCACGGTAATATAGAATTTGTTGATACCAAATAATTCTTATGCGATGCGAAGGCATTCGATCACATGTGAGAACGGGAGGTTTTTAAAAGTCTATCAATGCCGCGAATGAAAACGATGGAGCCGAGTGAAAAAAGTTTAACGCGATTCTAGTAAGAGCGATTTTATGTAAGATAGTAAACAAAATGTGAAATGGATAGAATGATATGATGCGGGTATTTTTAAAGAGATGAATAGAATTTGAGTAAAATAAATTGTAAGTGTAAAAATGTTGTCAAATAATGCATTATAGAACTTTATTTAACCGTATAATCTGATATTATAATATGATTACAAAATATATTGTAGTTTATTGCATAAAACAACACAATCCGTGTTAATTCCAATCCGTACTAATAACGTGCTAATAACGTACTAGTAACAGTGTGTATGTAAACGCAGTACCAATAATGTTATTTTACATATGGAACATTATTATTTGTTTTCATATGTTTGTTATAGAGCTTGGCTTATAGTCGGTTACCTTAACAATATAATATATCCCTCATATTTAAACGTTATATTATTAACAAATAAATATTTCACATACAATTTCACATAAATTGTTATTTAGTCATTATTTATTAAAATAGTTATTTATTAAAATGTTACTATATCCGACACAAGTAATTTATCAGTGATACAATAAGCTGTATGATTACAATTTGACACAACTGAGAGTATATTTAGAGTCGAAACAATGTGTATAATTGATAGCAACTTCTTATCATCTTAGCTCGGCAACTATTTAAGGCAAATATTATCATCTGCTGCTGGTTAGTTGTTGCTTATTTATTCAAGCTGCTTCTAAACTTAACTTTTGAAACAGTAGTAACTAAAGCTACTTTAGTTGTCATCGGTATTTTATATAGCAGCAAGACACTGGCTTAAAATAACAACAAGTAAGCTTCCTTATTTGTATTATATTATAAGCCTATTTCTTGTATTTACACAAAGTGTAGAAACAATAAAATGAATAACAAATAAGAAAAAGAAAATACAACTATGTCAAGTAAATAAATTGCAAAAATTGTGAAAAATTAAATTGACTATATTTATTACATAAATCAGTTTCTATTATAATAAATATTATTATTAAATCAGTTTATATTATAATTAGAGAAGGAATATGAGAATATGATTTAGTAATTAATTCATTAACAAAAAATGAATATTAAGAAAACTATTTTAGATATTATATAATGGGTAATATTTCAACAAGTTTGAACTATAAATGTATAAATTAATAATTACACAACGTTAACTTATAGCAATAAAATAACTGAAAAATATAAATCATATAAACCAAATAAATTCACCAAATAAATTATAGAAAATACAGCATAATAATTACAAAAAAGTAACAATTAAAAATTCAGCACACACAAGTAATTATGAAATATATTCAAAGAGAAAATTTGTGAATAATAACAGGGAAAGAAAAAGTCAGATCTGTAATAGAAAGAATATATACTTTTAAAATTCTGCAGCATTTGACTGGATGCAGCAAAACGAGGCCAAAACATCGTCAAGATTTGACAACTGATCTTTCTACACAATAAAAGTCGACGCGATATCGAATATCTCGACTGAGGACAACTTAAAAAGGCTTCATTTAGATTATCATTCTGGTGCGCCTTCAAAAACAATGACTTTTTTTATTTATTGCGTATTTAACCCGCTGGCAACATATTGTGGTTAGTTTTTAAAGTATAAGTTTATTAAATTAATGCAAATAAATGAAATTTAAATGCTCACTGTTTAAATTATAAAGTTTTAATTTAACTGTATCTTTATTATGCAGGTATAGGGTTAGTGATACTATAGATTTTAATAGATTGATAAATTACAAATAGTTTTCTAGAATAGCCATATAAAAGTTGTCGTTAAATGATATTTTAGAAAAACGATATACACCGATTTTACAGCTATTTAAAATTTTTAACTGTACAATAAAAAACTGCATAATTTTATTTACGTTTTAATTGCTCCGTGTAATTCAATATATAACATTTTGTCGACTGCATATTCGCTTGTACATAATAATATAAGCCTAATGTAGAAAAAGTCAATCAGAATTACACGCAGAAATGATAATAAATATAAAAGTAACAATTTACAATACTGTAATAATTCAATTTTCAGTTTTTATCAGCGAGTTATCCCCCCTACCCCCTCCCCCTCTTTGTCAGCCAAATAAAAATCTATTAAGGACAAGAATAAAGAAAGGGCCGCTGCAGAGTTCAACAATGTACACACCCGAGTATCTAATAAAAGCCTCATAAAAGTTGAACATGAGAAACGCTAAGAAAAAAAAATCGTACAAGTCATCTGTATTGAATTAGACGGCTGTTTTGTTTCTAAGTTTATAATATAATTACATGCAAAATATAAAATATGCAACATACTTTAAAGAATTAATGTATAACAAACAACTGTTAAAACTTAAAAATGTAAAACTAAATCTCTTATTTCGCGGTGTAATTTTTTTTGTTAAATATATTCAGTTTAAGAAATGAAGCGACTAAAGATACTTGTTCGTTTTTAGTGTTAAACTTTTGTCAAACTATTAATTTTCTGTATTTATATAAGAAGTATTACTTTTATATCGCTTTTATTATGTCAAATTTCATTATATTGTTTAATAAAAGACACGCGAACAGAAACGATTGACTATATCCTAAAAATATTTCGTGTATTAATTTTTTACAGATTATTGTTCAATGCGATTTGTTTTATGTTTGGTAAAAATTTTCATGAAATCCAAATTATGCAACTTCAATAATAATCTTACAACTTAAAGTAAACAGTTTATAATTAATAAAGTCTCCAGCATCGGAATTAATTAATAATGATTTTATCAAGATATTTGTAAATTTAAATCTCATTAATATATGTATTTACCTACATTTTATCATTATCTGCAGGTATAATTATAGAAAATACAAAAATGAAAATCAGTGAAAATTTAATTCGTTTTGAAGCTGCTTGGAATTAAAACGAAAAACACAAAATAATTAAGTAATCAAAATAAAATTGATTAAAAGAGTCATCTGATAAATAGTGAAATTAACATTTTCGTTTATAAGTCAAATAATGTTTACTGTCAATTTGATTAATTTAACTTTTTCATATATGCAAATATTGTAAATTTACATTTGCGTTTTTTATAAACTAAATCCGTAAACTTATCAAACTTTCATTATTTTAACATAAACTTCAATTGCTGGCTATCAATAATAACAAACCACATTCCAAGATATAAAAAGCATTAAACTAGCTAAAATTATACAATTTCATACATTTCTAAATAAACTACAGAAAACAATTGTCAAAACTCTTACCTGTAACTTCAAGATACCAGAACTTCACGCTATCACAAATCAACTTCCAAAACTTACTAATACTATTCACCAATTGTCATTATTTTTCCAAATTTTATTTTTATCCCCAGCAATCCTTTTTAATCTTCCCTCTCTCCAAGGTTTTACTTTTATCTTCGATGTCCTAACTTTTATCGCGAATCTATAACACAGCGACCAGACGTTTTAACTCTCAAGTGTTTTCACTCAGAACTCAACAATGAACAAAAGAGAGAAATAACTTTACTATATTCAGCAGCAGACTGATGATAACATTCAGTTGCACTACTCGTCGCAATAGGTCAATGAAATGAACGAGACTGAGAGAAAGAGAGAGACCAGTATACCTGCCTGAGCTGAGCTTAGCTAGTCAGGAGACGCGATGCTGTGGCCGAGGAGTCAATGCACGGTTTGATTTGTCCGTGCAACAACATTCAGCGAATTAGAGAAAAGTTATCACTTCAAGTGACCTGATGTAACTGTTATTAATAGGCTGCAAACTAGAACATTTAGTAAACACTTATTTTGAATTGACATTATAGTCATATTGTTTAATTTATTCGTGAAAAAATAGTTTTTAAATATAGTTTTAAAAATGTTTTTGCGAATAGTTTTTGCAAGTAATTGAAGGAATTAGTTTCTGGTATTTCAATGATTTACGAAAAAAGTAATAGCTGAAAAAAATATTACAGAGAAATATCTCTCTGTCGTGTCAGATTTAATTCTTTAAAATCAAAAACTCACTATCAAATTTATGACAGATCTTAAATTAGTACATAAATGATTACAACAGTTACAATTATTGAGAACAAGAAAAATTGTTTTCATTAAAACACAATCAGTAGCAGTTCCGGTAGTAATACGATTTATTTGCGCAATATTTCAAACAATAAAATACATGATGAAATATAATCAGTCTAACAGAAGTAGAAAAAAATCCTATTTTAGCTGCTCATCAATAAACAATCTTAACATAAAAAATGATGTTACTTTTTACTTTATGACTGCATTATCACCATGTATGCCAATTTTGCTCTAATCTTTAAATACAATGTTATCATCAACACTGGTTCAAAGATTCGTAAAACTTCCACTAAAGAAACTCAATAACATTTCAAGTCAGTTTCGAATTTCACACGAATTCCCTCGTCTTGGGACCGTCTCAGCAACACATTTATTTTCATTGATCTTTTTCCATTCATCATCGCCATCCCTCCCTGTTCACTAGATGTCATTCATTTTACAAAAGCGTCCCCTACAACAATGAAGTGAACTCTCTTCGGATCACCTTTCACTCATCACCACCTCAGTCCCGGACCGGTCCATCAAGCGGTTAAAGGGGTGACACGTCGGATGCCAAAGCACATCATTGTTTAACTGTTTGTACTTGAAGAGATGAAAGAAGCTGGTTGTTATTATGCTGTGATTTGTATACAAATCCGGGGATTAGTTGAACTGAATGATAAGGTGGCCAGGCTTCCGACGGCATCGGGATCTTTATTAACTGAAGAAAACTTGAAAATATTGAATAAAACGCCTGATGCAAAAGATGAGAATAAATATTTAAACTGTTGCTTTGAAAGTCAACTACCTTTAAGATGTTATCTTGTTTTTTGTAACTTATTTGCTGATTTAGTTTTAACAGACAGATTAAACTTGTGTGATGTAATTAAACTGATTTTATTGATTTAAGTTTTGTTATAGGGATAATTTATATTTTACTTAATTTGTTATAGGGACCATTTTCATTGCGGTTAATTTGGTATATTGTATTTTGTAAGTTTTTTTTATAGCTGGCTGTTATGCGTTGTTTCATGTTTTTGTCTGATTCTCTCTCTACAACTTTAGTGTCAAATCTATCAATTCAAACATCACAGAAACATTTGCTACTACAGCGATTTCTTAATTATGAATATAAATTTTATTACAAGAATAGGCAATTCAACAAGCACTAACAAGAGGCTGAATTGTATATAATAAAATGCATTAGTTGAGATAAAGAAGACATTGTTGTACTGTGAAACAACTAAACAACTTTAGTGTTGGTGCTTATACAGGTTATTGTTAGTATTATTAGAGACAAAGGTCTGCATTGAGTTATATTTTGTAAAGTCGTCTCAGTTTATAAACTTTGATCACAAGTAGGTCTAACTTGCAAAACTATATTGTTATGGTAAAATATCAGTGTTCGTTATATGTTTGACACAGTGATAATCAAATGAATCAATTATATGACAAAGTGAACTTTACACAACATAAGTCAATAAGCTCAACTTGAAATACGATTAATATACGAGTTAAACCTATAACATTCAGTGTGAAAATATTATTGAAATTGAATATAATGAATATAGGCTAAGATACTTTTTACATAACAACCAATATAAATGTTATTATTCATTTGGCATATAAATTGATTATATGCCAAATGAATAATAGGAAAAAATCTCGATATTCATAGTTATTGAGAAATTTATTGAGTTATTTGAGAAATTATCCAGATGTCATGTTACACCCCACGCTTAATTGTACTCAATTTTGTTCACAGGGCCAAAAATACAACGTTACCAACTGTATCGTAAGAACATAACCACACAAAAAATGCAATAGACTTTCATATAGACATTTAGTAACAAAAATATGTACATAATATTAAGTTTCAACGTTAAATAAAAACACCAGGCAATGTCGCCTCGCCGAATTATCTTCAAATGTCAACATTTGAGAGAATGTTAAACAAGAACTCAAAATAAAAGTCAAGCGCAGCACGACATCAATGCAAGACCATCAATGAGCTCAGCATCCACATTAGAGCGTATTGTATTACATAACAACAGTCTTCGTCTTTTCTTTGTATTCGCCCAACTAGCCCGCGGGGCTAACGAACCCGGGCTCAGCAGCTCAACAGCTAGCGCGCAATCTTCAAGTTTCTTTGTCTAGCAACTCGGCGGTTGAATACCAACAGACAAACAGCTGTAATCAGGCTTCATCTAGTGTCACAGCGCCTGGTCTTGGCCCATGCGGTGTATTAGCCTCAGCAACTAGACGATTTAATATAGTCCCACGCTCGCATCTGTTGGTAGAAATCATTCTACACAATCTTGTAATGATTAGAGTAGTGTCAGTCGACCTCTACTTCCAGGTCACGTCTCGCTTTAAGATAGTATAGTAGCTTCCATTGAGTTTTTAATTTAGGAAAACAACAGTGTGTGTTCAGTAGAGAAGTTGCTTTGTGTTAAGTTGAAAGAAGCTATTTGAAAATGTCTAAACAATGCGTTTTGTTATTGTTTCGTAAATGAAATATTGTTTTTGTGCATATAGGCTTACTTTTATTTATTGTAACATTTGTTATTTTTCGTACAGTAATTATTACAAGAATAGAAAATGTTTTAGTACAAATACTCAGACGTAAAACTGTAGTAAAAGTAATGATTAATTTAACCTGTCATATGAATAATGTTATTACTAAACGCGAAATGAAAAACTTGAACGAAGTTTGCATGGAAGTACAGTTACAGAAATTATAGTGCAATTGGAAGTGATGTAATCTTTAACTTTATGATTAATTAATAATAAATTTATAAATAAAGTATTCATTCCAGTACACAAATACATATCTAGATGAAAAACTTAAATGGAAACCAATAAATTTGATTGATGGTTAAATTAAAAGCAAATAAACCAAAGTGAATAGTTTGTTCACAATTGATCAACCAGCAGGCAATCACTAATGATATCTTATAATGACCAAGATTGGCAATGCTGTGGCATAAATAAAACATCAATAATCTCAAACCATTTCTACAAAGTACAGAGACACAATTGTAGAAAAGAATAATTCTCTCGATAATGCAGAAATTATTTAGATTCAGCAAATTCAGATTTGTATCTTTTAGATTATAAACTGAAAAATCCACGCTTTCAAAACCTGGTTTTTAAAGTTAGACTCCATCAATTTAACATTTTGACCTAGTTAGTTGTATCTTGGAGATAAATAGATGTTTTATGCCAAAGTGGCCAAAATAAGTGTAGCAAAAACAAATACTTATATCCTATTGTAACATATTGTAAATATTTAGAACATTATTCTGTATATTATGAAAAACTGATTGAATATCTTGAATTTAATTTTTGCAATTGTTTGTATATTGTATACTATAATGCAGTTTTCAATAAATTAAAATGTTATCTAATTGTAACATGTAACATTAAAAATGACATGAAACTTTCACTGATGGGAAAAATGTTTCATTAACAAAGTAAGCCACTGCAGAACTATAAGATTTTTTTCTAAAATTCATCCGTTACCGCTCAATGGCTTTTAATGGAGTTTTGTCTTTATATTGTAGGGTAAAATTAGCAAACATTTAACAAATTGAATTATTTAGAGTCGACAAAACATTAGCGATTCACTTTTCGGTTATATTATTGAGCAAGTGATACTTTCATACAAATTGATTAAATCCTTTGAGATAACTCTACAAAGAACATCGAAGCTACCACTGTTACATAATTAATGTGCATCTTTATAAGTTTAAAAGAAAATATATTTCTTTTAACAAAGCGTGTAGCTTAACAATATACAATATATAACAATTTAATACTGCTATATCGTATAAAATGTATAAATAAATAGATAGAATAAACATTTGAATAGGCAGATAAGCAGATTGTCAAAATTGCATTTTAATCAATGTGGATACAATTAAACCATAAATTAAAATAACTGCTTGTATACTTGAACAACAGTTTAGTTTAGTTACTTTATATTTAGCATTAATATTGAATAGCTTGTATAAGATCGAACATTTTGTATCACAAACTCAAAAGTAGTGTCATTTATTAATTGGACACTATTGCTTCTTCTTCTTTCTCACTTTTTATCCCTTCTAGTCAGTCATTACAATACGATTTTTATTTCTATATTTTCGCTCTCAGTTGACATTCTACACCGAGCGATTGTCGATGTTTGGCAATCATAGAGTTGATCGATCGCTCGCGTATTAATATATTCATTTATTCATTTGATCGTCGCACCGTACGCTTCATAAATAATCCGTATCGACCCCCGCTTGCGTCTCCCCACCGCAACGCAAACAGACGTTTGATTGCATTTTAAAACTAACCGTGCAACGTCGCGACGATTGCGTCATTTTCGTTCGCTGACGCGACGCTTACGGCAGACACAACCTCGCAACGATCCGTACGTAACCCGTACGTAACCGGTCGCTAATATTGTCTGTACGTTTTATCCGGCGACCGCCGCACAATGCATCATTTACGCGAGAGGAGATCGTCTGAAATCGAGAAGCGAGAGTTTTAGTTATAATTGCGAGCATTACTGAATATCGGTTATTACGGAAGAAGCTTTATCGCGTAACAAGGATGACACGACATTGATCAATTTATACAATAAAACTCGACACGGGAAGATTAGGCGCATATGGGGACGAAAAGCGTTATCGTTTCGCGGTAAAAATCTCGTTTTTGAACATCGGCGATTGTTTTGAGGTTTGAAAGCGTTTTTCGCAAAGCCTATGTAATAGTGATGTATAGGAGGCATAGTGGAACAATCGAACGATGAATTTTATGTGAAATTGAGAGATTAGTGTGTATATTTAGAATATATTGCCCGTATATTATTATGAACAAAATTTTCATGTGTATGTGTTATTTTAGTTGTGTCTAAGAGAGTCTTAAACAAGTACTGTTTAAACATACTGAATGCATAAACAGCATAAAAAGTTTATTTACAGTTGGAGTTATATATCAGATAAATTCCATAAAGCAAAATGTAACTAATTTTTGTGTTAGCGTTTTAATTTATATTCTTTAAAGACCCATGTAAGAAATGTAACGACTAATTTTCTTATAACCTATTTCGATTTCCGTTAGGTATTCGGTATTCCTATGTTTTATAGTGAAATAGTTATCAGAGTAATTGAAAATAATATAGTATATGATTACCAGATCACAAAAAATTTACATTTGTAGGCCCTATATCAAATTAACATTTTGAAAAGATTTATCCTATAGTAAATCATATTAAAATTTATTCATTATATTGATACAATAATATAAATTTATCAACAGTTCCTTGCAATTAAAATAAAAAACAATGTAGTAACTCACCAGTGTAAAACAATGAACTACATTTAAATAGCAACCATATATCTAAACCTCTACTTACTATTCTTCATAACAAGCTTCTACCAAAACTACCGAATCGCTGATCTTCTCAAAAATCAGCCCCGCAACTGAGCGCTTCTTCAATCAGCGCATCACGCGTCCACTACACGTCGATGCAAACAATGAGATCGATCGATAAGTCGAACGAGAAACGATGACGAAACAAACGACTTTATTCTTCAATGGACTCTCGTGGGACGACAAGGCGAGGACATGATAAAGGCGGCGACCCGTGAGTCGACGGGGCCGAGCGATAGAATGTGATCCCTCTCTTGATCAATGTCAGCCCGTCGACACGACGGGGCGAGGAGGTACAATCGGCTTTGAAAAAAAGAATTGTTTCACGAGTGTTTACCGAAATCGTCGAGAAAAAAATGTTCAGCTGGAGTCTGAATGATTCAATTTGGATATAGGATGCAGGGTCGAATGTTGGTGATGCTGTTGTTTTTAAATTTCTTTAAACTTAATCAATTTGAACTATATGTAGCCTACTTAATTGAAGTGTCACGATTTCATTATTAATAGATTTTACTGCTAGTTATGAAAGTAACTTGAAATGATATTTGTTTAGGTCATCAATATACGTATGTAAATCATTATTCCCGAAAAACTGCTTAATTTAAAGCAATTTATCGGGGTTAAGTCAACGGTAGGCGAGTTGACTCAAAGCGAATTTTTCTATTAATATTTTGCATTGTGCACTTTAAAAGGTACTCTCTGTTACTATATATCATCTATTTTGTTTTAGTTATAATCATAAATCTTTGTCATTGAGACTAACCAAAAATTAGAATAACGATAGGCTTTGTGTAATAGTTTTCAATAAAATAGCATATACTAGTAATTACTGATAAACTTTTAGTCAATTTAATTATGTAACATTTCGTCATTAACCGTAGAGAATTATCTGTCATAGATAAAAAACTTAAAGTCTTTGACAGTAAAATAATTGAGATATCTTAGTTTTTATACAATAAAAACTTCTACAGGAGACACATTAGCATTAACAACCAAAAACTCAAATTTAAATAACTGCAACTATTTTTATAAACTACAATGTTCTTACGTTTGCTATACTAATTTAAGCCGAACTGACTCTCTGAATAGGCCGAATTAACTGGTGTGAACTGACCGTTGGGACGAAAAGACTCGCGAAACAAAGACTTCATTATAATAGAAAGTGTTTGTTCTCTGATGTCAAAGCTTGATGTGGCTCAGTTACAGTTGAGTGGCTGATCGATAATAATGTCAGAGAGAGAGAGAATTGTTAAGTAAAACAATGCAAGTGGCTGTTGTCTATGTAACAATGTTAGTAGAAATACAATGAATGCATTCAGAAGCTGCTTAGTGAAATCTTTCCAGCATCTATCTTATCGATTGCCATTTGAACATTTCAATGGATTGTTGACGGAATTGATTTAATAAATTTAATATTGATCTCGTGTCGTTTTTGTTTGTATTACACACAAACGATTTAATATATTATTTTCTGTAAATACTAATACATTTCTTTGTATTACATGTGGATTAATATGTTTTATCTTTTAATAGTTTTCGAGTACAAAAACAAAGCTTCCATCTAAAGTACTCATATTCTTTAGATGAAGCTTTTTAATAAGTTGCTGGACTCGGATTTAACAGATTCGGAGTTCGAATCTCCTTTAAATATGCAGCTGTTTCTGTTAATTTATCATTTCAAACGCTAATCGAGAAGTTAGCGTTTTTATGATCAAGTCCAAGTGGAATGAAATTACTACATAAATATTTCTCATTATCTATACATCTGATTATCTCTATTACAAATGTCAGTCTCTTTGTACGTCTACGTGTCTGCGTGTCTGTAGCTCGCGTGCAGAACGTCAATGAAAGACAAGTATTTCTAGCGTGACTTGAAACCGATAACGACAATAGAGCTCGACCAAGCGACGAGACCCGTGGCTGCAGGGGGCAATAATGAGTCGCTGAAATAGTTGTCTCTCTGCTTTGACATCTCGAGCTATCTCTCTCTCACTCAGTTGACAACTGCAGCCGCCCGTCACTCAGAGGCTGCAGCATTTTGTAATGATTTATCAAAAAAATTAGGTTGGATTTTACCCCTAGTATATAGAATCTCGCTAAATAAATTGTTTTTATACATGTAAATAAGATATAAGTTTACTGAATGATGTTTCCATGTGAGTAAAGTAAGCTTATTGATGAGAAATTAGAATGACAGGATTCAATTGGAAGCTTTCTAATATGTAAGTCGTATATCAATTATGAGAGTACTGCAAATGGAAATTTTTATGATGAAATTAAAAGTCAAAACTGAACTTGAACTGAAACTCGTTCAAAAGCAACAAACTTTAAAAATCTCATTTGTGTCCCCCAAATGTTACTTTTTACACGCTACCTCATGGTGCCCCGGGCGCCTACACGAGGGGTGCTCGCTGAGTGGTTGACTTGTCAATAAACCGTCGCTCTCTCTCCCCGAACACAAAGCCTCGCGACCTTCCATCCGCCGGGTTTTTCATCACAAAAGAACTGACGACATAATCAAACCAATTGAATCAATAGAGTCGGATCGCGAACACGCCACAGTCGCGGAATATATATTATTGTGCGATGAATGAGTTCGAACTCTATAGGCGCCATTATTGTTTACGTATTATTCGGCTGTCGTCAACGCTAGAAGATACAGGCGCGTTTTTTGTTAAGCAGGAGTTGATGTATTTTGTTACGACGTGCTGAAACAAGATGCTGATTTTGAATAATAATAATTGAAGTTTGACTTTTTATTCTTTGTGGAGAATCGTGTTGAGACGCGTCGAGATGTTAATTTATATTGTATTGATGGTTGTGATGTAAAGTGCTGTTAATGATTTAAGAAATGTCAATATTATTGATTGTGCACTGTTCATTTGTGTGTACGGATTGACAATGATAGTTCTTTTTATATCAAAATTGACTATATATTATTTTGTAAATAATAACGCGTAGCAATTAACTGAACTCAATAAATTTGCTATAAATTACATGAAGGCCAATGCGAAACAAAGACTCTATAGCATCGAATGACTGGTGTCAATGATCACCGCAAAGACACGCGACAAAGACAAAGTTCGTGCGGCACACACCACAAATTCCACAATGCCCCACAGGACATTTGCTTATTATGAAATATTTCAACACAACGTTTGTACTGTTTTGTAACGCTAGAACCCTTACAAAAGACAAAACAAACATGACAATATCTTCTATTAGCCTTATCCCGTACTTGTGACTTTATTGATTGACGTATCAATTGTCAGATGAATTCAGTATCACAAAAGATCCACGAGGGACTCTGGTGCTGACACTGAACTACATCGACATCTAGTCGACTCTTCTACTCGTCACATTCTCTCGTCTATCAAACATTTCTACAATCAGTCGTATTTCTCTTCTCTCTCGTGAAGACAGGAGTCTCAAGGAAGGTGCCCCATTCCGTGATGTTTACAAAAAGTAGTAGTATTTAAATTCGTTAAAGAGCAACAAAAATTTAAAAGTAAACCACACTGACACATTTATTAAATCTAAATTTCAACATTTTTCGCAGTTTAATATTTTCGATTAGTCAAACAAAAATCATCAGGTATTCTTTAACGTTTTTTCGGTGATTTCTTGTATCTTTTGCCGAAATTCGGCCTTAGAATTGTTACCGTCCCCACTCTCCCTCATTCTCGAGTCGAGACGTGACGAGTTGCTGGGGACAGCGACCGACGACCTGGCCTTATAGTGAGACGACGACAACACGCGATATAACAATCAATGCAAAACATTCAATATCGAATCCTCGAGCGAATTATAGGCGTTGATCCAACGGGTTATACCGATGGATTGTACCGGTTGTGCAACGCACAATGATCAGGGGCGGTCAGAAGGTCCTGTGGTTTGTTATTCACTTTCAACATTTAACAAACTCAACACGTATACGCATTAATAAATTTTTAGTAAAACATTTTCTAGTAAAAGTTTAAAATTAAAGATATAGAAGTGAGATTCGTGGTTAAAAAACTGAAGTATACAAGAAAATAAATGTTTAAGTAAATTTTATAATAACAAACTCCGCTTATGTTATCACTATATGGTGGTATAATATTGGTATAATCTTCATTAAAGTTCACTAAATTGGCCCAAGGCAAGTTATATGATCTAATATTTAGTGACTTAATGCTTAATCAAACTTGTAAGGCTAATTTTTTAATTCAATCACACCCGAGTTACATGGAAAGATAGATAAAATCGTTCGCTTCCAACTCTTCACCAAACTCATTCCAGAACGGGACAAAACTTGGCCAAAGTCATGCCAGAGAGCAAGATAGATATAATATTTATTGTTTTGATTGGAAAGGTGACGTCTAAGAGTATTTTCGGAAAGCGCACTTAAATGCCTCTTGAGTGCTAAGAATTACATCATATCAGATGCCCTATCGTATGTAGAGCTATCCCGGTGCAACATAAAGTACACAATACAGAAAGTGCTCCAAACCTACTATACTTCTCAGACTCACTCAGATTTCGTCCTATTTAGGCCCATTAGTTTCCAAAACCAATAAGACTACCTTGCCGTCTGGAAGGTCAGTTTCCAGCAGCGAGTCGTGCACGTGATAACGTGTGCATCATTGTCAATGTCGTTTCGGGCAACAACTCTTTTCAAGCAATACATTAACTTCTAACAATGTCCTTTTTGGTTCATACTCAGTGGATCACAGCTATTGCTTAATGACTTCGTTCTCACAATTCATTCACGTATTGTAAACAAACGAAAGAGAATCTACACAATTCCAATCTACTAAAGACTACATTTCAAATAAATACAATAAGTAGACAAAACCGGTTACAAATATTACAATATAACTAAAGACAAGAGCATCACAACCAAACGGCTCTATGACAGAAGAAGTATGCTTCCGCTCTCCGTTTCAGCTCGAATGACCTACAAGCGGCTCTAGACAAAGTACTAAAGCTTCCACGCTTCCAGTTTTAGCTTTTCTGACTTCCCAGCGGCTCAAGAGCCACAGTACTCTTTCAGTTTCTGCCGTGACATCATTTCAGCGGCACAAGAAAAAGTGCAGTAACTTCAATACTTCCAGTTTAGCATTGTACATTCCTCGCGGCTCTAGACAGAGAACGGCTGCTTCCAAGTTCCCAGATTCAGCTTGTGTGTGACATTTTCATGAATTAAGACAAACAGGTTCTTCCACTCTCCCAGGTTCAGCTCTCATGACCCATAAGCGGCTCTGAGACAAAGTGTGAATGCTTGTGCACTTTCAGCTTTATAACATCACAGCGGCTCGATACAAAGAGTACAAGGCGTAGTATTCTTCCAGTTTCAGTTGTGACGTCATTTTAGCGGCTCTAAGACAAAGTGTTGCTGATTCAAACTTCCAGGTTCAGCTTTTGTGACTTCGGGCGGCTCTGTGACAGAGACCAGATGGATTTGTATTGTCTAAATTATTTTTCGAAAATAGTGTAATAATTAAGACTCGTCATCGTTTGGGTGCGAATGTAAAATTGAGTATATCTGAACGATGTGCTGTATATATATAACAATTTGGTATAGCAATCATTTTGTTATTGGATTCCAACGTTCGACAAACAATTATTTACACATAGCACTTGTAAACAGTATCATGAACATTTCATTGTGTGAAGTCAACATCTACAAAGATTTCCTCTTGTTAGAAGAGTTAACTTAGCTTGAAACTTAATTTTTTAGATATTAGTTTTCTAGATATAGGAATAGATAGACACCTGTCAGTTAGATAGATGTTGCATTCTAACAGACAGACGCTTATAATCATTGCATTAAGTCGTCTTTAAATTATAATATTATAATTTAAAGATGAATTTTAATGACAATGATTATAATTATTAGCGTCTGTTTGTAAGAATACAACATCTATCTAATAGTTAGGTGTCTATCTATTCTTATATCTAGAAAACTAATCAGTTATACTCAGTATAACTGAACTAGTATACTGTTATTATTTTATTCTTTTATTTTAACATAAGTTTACTATTTGCCAACAATAAATTTCGGTTTCCAATCCGCTCCAACATTTATTATTGAGCATATATTCGCCTATAAGACTTACTATAGTATTTGCAAAGCGTTAATTTTGGTTTATATTTTTTCTCTCCAAATATAACTTATGCAAAATTTTACCTTAACTGCTAGAGGATGCTACTGAAATTGACATCAACATTTATTTTTCCTTTATAATATTGTCTGTTCGTAAAACCTAGAATCTACGTCATATCCGATAAAATGATTCTTTTCATTCTGCTTAATTCTTACTGGCTTACAAGTAGGATTATTGCAAAAGGGGAATTTTAATTGCTTCTTTATCATATTATGTATTAAATCGTTTATAATAAAACCGTAATATTGCAAATTTGGGGCTAAATTTTTAAAATTTCTGTTTTCTGGAGGAGAGCGGTGGGGCAAATGCTTAAAATTTACTTAAATAAATGTTAGAAAATACTTTAAAAAATTATCGAGGAGGTGAAATGAAGTCCCTGTTAATATCTTTTTGTTTAATCAACATCGTACAAAGGAAAACTGTAATTCACACACGTCATAATTATTGTCTATAGTGATGTTTTTTAACAGTATTGTTGCCTTGAATTTTAAATAGATTAATTTTCAACCAGTTACAAAATGCCTTGTGTCAAAGTGTATAAGCTTACTATAGTCCTGTTTTCATTTATATCAACATATATTTGTTTCAGGCTAAATTGTCGGTTTTAGATTGTTGAAACAAGCTGATAAGTAAAATTCCGTATAAATACAAACAACAAATATAAACATAAAATGCATCAAATATATTTTAAGATATGCAGTCGAGATATATATTCAATATATACAGTATATAACAAAACTGAGAAAAGTATTAATGATCCTGTTATCTGTTATTTATATTATATGCAGGTTAACGCACAAGTCATTCCTTGTCTTTGTTAATGTTAATATACAATTACTGTGATAGTAACTTAATATACCGTATACTGTACTTCTAACGCACCGTACGTTGTCAGATACCTGACAATTCCGAGGTGGAATTTGATTGCATGTTCATAATGCGCAAAAAGTCACTATTGATATTTAACAATATTTACAATTGTTTTATTTTAGAAAATTAAATAACTTTTGTTCGACTGTAGTCTATTGAATATACGCAACAAATTTTAACCAACTTCAATATATTAAATCTGCATTTAAGTCCATTATAATTGCTTTTTTAATTCCTTAGAAGTTCATATACGTACTATGTTATTATGAGAGGAGAGTTTTTACGCAAAGTGCAGCTAAACAATGTATATAAACAATGATAGAAAACCTAATTTTATGACAATCATATTGTAAAACAAAATCTGGACTAAATTTTTGAACTACTTTAATTGCATGGACGATTATATAATACGACGTATTATATGTATTAATGGCATGGACGTATCTAATTCGTAATTCCCTTTCAAAATCAAGAGAATCATTTTAATCTAAATTTTGAGAAAATGGTTATATTATAATTGTCATATTAGACAGGATTATTACAAATTGGAAACAAATTGAATGTTATAAAAATAACTTTGCAAGTCATATAAAACCTAAATCCTTGTAAAGACTTCAATTTGATCAATATAAACTCATGTAGAAGCTTCAATTTGATCAAAACTGGAGCATCATAAACATACAGAAAATGAGAGGCAATGTAAAAGTAAAGATGTTAAATGCTAAAACATCGGCTCCTCCTGATAAACTTCCAACTGCCTTAGTTGTTGCCTTCAAAGTGGATGCGCCTGGTTTTGTTGTAGGATAATATATTGTTGCTTTCACTGTTGTCGTTCCTGATGCTTTTGTTGTTGCTGCTGCTTTTGTGGTTGCCTTTGTTGTTGCTGCCGCTTTTGTTGTTGCCTTCGTTGTTGCCTTAGTGGTTGCCTTTGTTGTCGCTTTGGTTGTTGCTTTTGTTGTCGCTTTGGTTGTTGCCACTGTTGCCGCTCGTTTTACTATTCGATTTTCTTTTTTTAATTGTATTGCTGGCAGAATTTCATCATCATCATTGGTTGGATTTGATTTGACATCTTCATTATCATCTTCTGTTTCTGGTTCATCCAGTATTACAGCTGCCCATGTTAGTTCATTATTATTCTTCATTTCATCACCTTCTTCGTATACATCATCAAATTCTACATCATCATCACGCTTTTCATCGTCATCTTCTACATTACCAAGTGATTCTATCACGCTGCTTGAAGAATCTTCTGATTCTGATTTGTCTTCTTCGATTAAACAAGCTGAACTTTCTCCATTGCAACAATCAGTGAAACAAGCCGTTGTACAGTAATGCAGACTACACGGCAAGTTGAATTCAGTGTTGAAAGAACAACCTCGAGTCGACTCCGTTAACCCTGCAACACGTTATCACTAGCATTTAAACAACGTACAAGACAATCAAATATTGAACTTAACATATAGTAATTAAGTGTGACTACAGTTATCATATAAGCTTGATTTCCTTGAAGTTTTAGTATTGACCTCGTTGTAAACTTTGTTGGATATCATTAACAGACGGTTTTATTAAAGGTTGTAGGCTATTTCTCATTTAAAATCAAATGCTATTTTTTTTATTCGGCACAGAATTTTTTGTTTGCACTTTTTGTTGATATCTTTTAATTTTTATATTATTTTCCGTTTGTTTGTCCGCCCGTGTGTGGCGAATTAAAAGATCTATATATTTAGCCAATTTCATTTAGTTGGTCATTCCTTCAATCAAGTTCAGTATTGACGTGATTTTTTGATGCAGAAGTGTTAGCGTAACGCAAAATTTATATTGTACTAAATGTATAGTTCTTAGAAATATAATTTGATTTTTATTGGCTAAATAGTCAAAGTAATAATATGTTTTTTACAGTTTTAAAAACACAATTTACGCCACTGTATTCTCGAATCTTGTTTTAGCTCAAGACCAAACAGTACTCAAAGTTTGCCTCAAACTCAAGTTATATTGTATCCGTTAACTTTGTAATATAATCTGAACAATGCAGACAGACTTGCTTGACTTTCGCACTGTCAAATATTTGTATAACAATATATTTAAGAAAGAGCACAATAAAACGAAAATGGTATTTATTATATTATATCAGGCTTACCAAATGTTGCAACAGTGAGAAGACAAGCCGAACATCCGTTGACTGTTTTCGATTCTATACCATTTGTCGAAACGTGGCAAGTTATAGCCGAACAATTTTGAATAAACAAACTCAGAACAACACTTGCTAAAACACTGAGCACTACTATAGACTTCATTTCCTTAATTGTTTTAATCGCTTTGAAATAAAATTCTATATTTCTGCAGAATGCAGATGCAATTCGAATAGAAATGAAGACTTTATAACTACAAGTTTGTAACTATTATTGAAATATTTTACTCCTTTCTTAAAGAAAATTGGACTAGGACAAAATCGCTGGAGCGCTTTATTTTTATTTCGATGTAGTACGCAGGCTACCTGAGGGTCTACATTGACACGGTCTTGGGGTTTGGTCACGGTTACGGTGTACGGCGAGGACGGAGACGTAACTTTATCGCATTCAAAAGGCGTTAACGATTTAAAAGTTACGATTTGATTAATTTACATAAATTTTCCTACAAAATTAGAGTTTATGATGCATGTGTCAGATGTATCATAATATTATTCAATATTGTTGTCATCGTTTTTGGAGGCTATAGTATTTCAGATGAAAAAAAACTAATAACAAATTTGAAGTATTTTTGATATTATAGGCTGTGACAACAACATCTAGGCCTGTATGTAGCTGCATTTGCGTCTATTATATAATGCACAACGTAAACAATTTATTTTACAGCTTATCAACAAACGCTAAACAACTCTTAAATTGATCAAGATAGATAATTATAATTGAAGATCATTTTGTTTATTATTGAACATGATCAAATGATGTTTTACAGAAACTGGAATCAGTGTGTACATAAAAAATTATATTTAGATACATATGCCGTATATATAAATATAATATACATGACAATTGTACATTAAATGGATGATATGTAGACATTCTATATTATAATGTGCATAGTATCAATTTGAAGAAAATAAACTGTACATAAGTCCCTATTATCATCATTTTGTGAGTTACTCATTCATCTGTTATGAGCAGCATTGTGCATGTGATGATTAGTAAACGTTTTAAATTGTATTTCACTTAATAACAGACAGTTATTTTTGAGTTACGCTATATCTCATTCACGTTATAACGTAAATCATCTTCGTTTTGACGTAATATTAAGTTTGTTAATATTACTTTGTTTAATAATGATATTACAATTTTAATACATTACTATCAAAACGTAAAATTAGGCTGTTCACTATGCTTAATATTACTATATTGAATATATTCCAGTAGGTGTATTTAGTATTTGCAATAGAAAATAAATTCTGTTTGAAAAAGTTATACAAAAAATTCATGATTGAGAAGAAAATTGATCGATATTACAGAAATTGTTTACATTGCAGATATCTCTATACCAGGGGTGGGCAACATACGGCCCGCGGGCCGGACCCGGCCCGCGGGTACTTTTGAACCGGCCCTTGATATGTTTTTGATATTAACATTGTGCCAGGCACTTTGAAACATTTTATTGGGCCGAGCGGGAATGTATAGGTTTGTCTAAGTTGACATCACTAAAATATCTGCTTCTTGATTGTTTATCAAGAATCTAGCCTTAAGTCTAATTAACAAGTTCACAGCTGAGACAACTCAATGTAATTTAATCTCTGTATGGTTACTACAAACAT
>JAQIXG010001336.1:0-22812 GCA_034700105.1 Oconnorella tubifera
ACACCCCCACCCCAAGACCCCCTTCCCCCACATTGTTTCCCTCACCCCCTTCACAAAACATTACATTTCTACATCCTGTAGATTAAATAAAAATAAATAAAAGTTAATAAAAAGACTGCAAGATAAAAAGAATTAAAAAAGTGGTATGCGGACGTTTTGTCAAAGGATGATTCATCAACGGACTGTTCACCGAGATAATATTTTCGTTAACTTTAGAGTTAGTTTAGGTTTAGAGTTAGGTATAAGGTTACGGTTAGAGTTAAGGTTACGGTTTAGAGTTAGGGTAAAGGTTAGGGTTAGGGGTTATAAGAATTATCCGTTATAAGAATAGTTTTTGACAGTTTGTTGATGAATCGTCCTTTCACGAAATGTCCCAGAATCAAAAAAGTAACCTGCTGTCTCCATGCAATTTTCGACTGGTACTCAACAGAAGCAACAGAAGTCTCAACCCACTCAGGCTCATTAGGAATCAGATACGATAGAGTGGCTTTTATAAATAACAATATATGCTGCAACAAATACAGAGAAATCATCAATTATTCGTGTTAATTATACATTAATATATGATAATGAATAATATACGCTTTATTTATTTATTTTATTAAGCAATTATCACAAAAATGCTATCTAAGGCTATGAACAGCGGCGCAATTAATTCGAAATTTTATTTCATTATTTTTCTGTATATTTTATTTGCCTATCATTTGATTGGTAAATTACAATCTATATATAAATTATTCAATATTTTGATTTTTTTAAAGACAATTTACTGAGTGCTTTGTATGAATAGTGTAAGAAGATTGAAGTAAGTTGAGTAGACTCAAATAAGACTATAACTGAATCTTTTGATGCACGTCTTGATATTTATCCTGTAAATTTTTCAACCAAATATTTTTATTTAGCAAATACTGGTGTAACCAAAAAGAGAAACAAAATTTATATAAATTTTAACATATTATTAAAATTATTAATTATGAAATAAACTAAATATTAAACTAAATTAAATATTAAGAAAACATGCCTCTACGAAGACAAAGATAAGCACACAAATGACAGGACTATATGGCTCAATATATGGCTCAACAGATGGCTGCAGAGCCACTAACGCGCAATTTGTTATCACCGCTATAACACTCATCAACTCAAATGCAACCTGTATTAAACAGAAAATATTCAAAATATTCAAAATAAAAATATATATTTATAATCTATAATAATAATAATAAAATATGATAAGATATTAAATTTAGATCTCATTTTTTGTGAATTACTAAATTTAATACCTAAAACCAATAAATATTAATAGTATAATCATGGAAATGCATAACCCAACCCTAACCCTAACCCTAATTCAAACCTTAACTATGCCCTAAACCTAACACTACAAAAATAAAAAGATAAAATAATTTTCACCACCATCAGGAATCAAACCCTAAATCTTTGATTCTTCATCCCAGAGAGCTAACCGCTACACCAAGTATACTCCAACTGAAAAACTTAAATTCATCACATTTGTTAACAACTAACCAGCCATGCTCCTATATTAGCTGTAGGCTGAGAAAATGGTCGCTGGTGAACGTTGCAAAGTTTAAAGGCGTCCGTGCGAATCTCGTAAATGTTATTAAGTAATGCCCAGAATGCAGCCGAAGGAAATGCAGCAGAGAACAGAAAAACGTAACCAAATTGTAGAAAGATCTCAAGATAGTCGAATAAAGTACCCTGCAATGTAAACAACGAAAAAAAAATTAAAAGTTCAAAGACAAAGATTCAATTTCAATTTTTAAAACTTTTAGTCTGTAAATTTATCAGTGACTCCACAATGATGTAAATGATTATTTTGGCATATGCATATAAAATGCCTATGTAAACGCAGTCAAGGTTTGACAATAAGAAATATTATACAATAATAAATTATACACAATATATTAATTAACTTCACAAAGCAATATAATATATTCAAAAATCAGTAAAAACCATTAAAATGATTAATTATAATAGTTTAAAATAATTATTATAAACTATTTTATTTATTTTTAATTATAATTTTAATGTAAAAAATCAATAAAAACTACAAACTTTACAAAACCGAATGCATACAAAAAACTAACTAAACACAGCAATATTAAGTTTAATTAATAAATAAATACAAAATACAAGCAGCACAAAATACACAAACGAAACGTACAGTGTACTCTTCCTTTGTACATTCTACTTCTGCCTGATGTCTGAGCTCCTCAGAGATCCCGCTTTTGTCCTTGCTCTCTAACTTCTGTTTCTTCATAACTTGACCCTTACGGTATCTGTAGATGACATAAGGAAGAACGGCTTCCAACAACTGATCAGCAACTTGTTGGGTTATCAACAGGGCACCTAGGTGCTACGAGAAAACAAGGATTGCTTGTATTGTATAGCATCACATCAGTGCAAAGAGACTTTCAGTCAAAAAGACTGTATGATCAACAAAGTGAACTCGAAAGTCATTTATCTGTTGTGACTTAACGTCATATCAGCACAAAAAGACTATTATCAGTCCAAAAGATTGATAATAAAAACTAACAGAGTAGGAAGGAACTGCAATAAAGAAGTTATTTATTCGGTTGTGGCTTAAAATCATAACAGCACATTAAATATTTTCAGTGAATTGTTATTAACTAAGTAAGCAGAAATGATATATATATATACAAAAATCATTTAAACAGTCACTAAATCATTTTTCGTTACAAAAATGCTGATGTAACCAAATTCTAAGATGCGACTAATTCTTGTTTTAAAATCAACTACAAAGTAAATAAATACTGCTGACAGCTTAATGGAAGCTTATATAAATCTAAATATTATTTATATATGCAATGAACACTTAATATTATATTATATTATACAACTACAATGAAAGGCAATTACAGATTCATAATATTACAGAAAAATTTTCATTCTATTTTTATCATTTTTTAATTAAACAGCAGATATTCAACTTATAATTAAAATCAAAAGAATTATGAAGAAAATTTTAAACAATAAGAAAAGTTAATTTTCATCTTAACTTGATCAAGTAACTAATTTATCATTTATTTTAAATAACTTTAAAATAAATAAAGAAATAAATATAAATAAATAAATTAAAATACATATTAGGTCAATGATGACTAACACTGCGTAGAAGTTTCATGTCTTGTAAATAGAAAGCGACGTAGAATAAAGACATGTAACAATTGACAAATGTGAACTGAAAAAAAACAGTGAAAGAGTAAAAACAAGAGGATAGATTATAATTAGGCTTACACTAATGGCCAGTTCCAGGGCGTGTACACATGTATCGATTCGTAAAAAATCGGTTAAATTGCGCAATGATTTTGTTTTAGTAGCGTGACGTCATTAAAAAGAGATGACGCTATAGTCCAATGAATTAGCTGTAATTGCCGAGCACCTTGCACACTTTAACCAGTAAATAGATAAAATTAGTTTTTTTGTTAAACAGGCTTCCTGAAACCCGACATTAGTGATTGTATAATCGAGAGACTTGCTTTGAATCTGTGGTCAAATACAATATTCCGTCACTTGTAGTGTAGTACTTAATACCATATTTAACAGATTACTAAGAAATTATCCTTATATTAAATGTAATCATTTTAAAATAAATTCTAGATGATGGAATCAAAGCCATTATCAGAGTTTGATTAAAAGAACATTTAATAGATTTGTAAAATTTAGATATTAAATCTAGATAAATAGCCAATAGAAAGAGTAATATTTCAATCACACTTAAGAGTCTAGTATTTGATCGCACCAATGAGCTTCAGAAAATATTTATAAAAATAAAGTCATGGTCACATAAGAGCAAATTCAACATTAAATAATAAGAAAAATAAAGTCATGATCTCATAAGAGAAATTTCAATATAAAATAATAAGAAAAATGATGGATTGAATTAAAGAATATAAAAATTCTATACCAGGACAAGTTTAGTGATTAGATGATTATCATACGCTGACTGCAAACGATGATTCTCTAAAAATATAACAAGAAATAAACATTTATAATTATTACAATTATAAGTAAACATTCGATTGAATGTTATTTTTCATCACATATCAAGTCCTATTATATGAAAAATAATCATCTGTATGTAACATTCATATTCACTACATTTCTTTCGCTTGTTACACAACATTTACAAGTATTATTCAGTTTCATTTTACTAAAATATTATTCTATTTAATTGAACTTCTTACAACAAAAAGTCTCCTGATTAATCAGTATCAATCTCAATTGACAAATAAACACAAAAATCTCTAAACCTAATATCTGTATACTGTATCTTTACATTCCTATCCTTCCAAAGTTAAGTTGCAAAACAAACAAACTAGCCTCTGATATTTTAAAATAATACTATTGATTCTAAACTATACCCAAATTTCAATCTGAATTGAAAAGTTGTCATTTAATAGTCTTCACTTTTACATCATTCACAGCCCCACAAAACTCTAAACAACTTACCCCAGTCATTTAGCGTGATGGCTATTTTATTATATACAGCGTTCATGATGAGAATTATAATTGCGTAAATGATAGTCGGAGTGACATAAAGTAGTTGAATGATAATAGAAGGCCACTTGCTTCCTTGTTGTTTATCAAACAAAACGATTCGATCGTTTAGCCAGAAGTAGAATAACATGACAAAGACGGAGAGTATCAAACATATGATAACTATAGGAAGAGACACGCAGTAGAATTTTAACAGACGCTTTATCTTTGAGTAGCGGAATTCCATTCTACAAGAAAACGCACTCTTTTTAGATATCTTATAAAATCTTTTAATATAAAGTTCAAAGAGAATATAAAATACAAGTAAAACATTAACAGGTCCAGTATATACTCTTCCTCGTGGATTATCAGTAGACTGGTTCTTTAAAGTTAATATTACATTCCATAAAAAAGAAAAAGCAGAAGACAAGCATTTTAAAGTTTAAATTTTTATATAAAATAACGAAAGAAGAATATATTTCATATCAAAAAAGCATGTTTTTTTAAAGCAAATTCACCCATTATGACTTCCAATCTAGTATCCTAAACACAGCATCAACTGTCTCACAAAACTTTAGATTAAGCCCTATATAAAACCAGCACTCAATTCTCCGATCTTAAAAAAATGAACTCCTCAGTCAATGCCAGATTATAACACACCCTTCAATTAAACCTTTTTAAACATTAGACTTAATAACAAACATGAGACCTTCCAGTGACAGGATTAAGACCTAAGGTCCCGTGGTACTCTGGTCTCGCCTCCTCAAAAGGTTCGCACTTGTACGTTCCCCAACAGTAGGCCCACGACGCGCAGCTACGCTTCCAGGCCTCCAAAAACAACGTCGACCACACCATGTTGAACAAGCAACACATCGGTATTAGAAATGGCATGGCACAGAAAAAAGAAATAAGCCCGCCAATCGCCGGAGGAATAAGAAACATGGTGTAGAAACCGAGAAACGCAAAATACATGGCAATCGTTTCTCCGAAGTAGCTTCGAATCTTATCTGAAAGAAATTTTAATTATGATGAATGTTTAGAATGAATGTTTATTCATTCTTTATGTAAATAAAGAATGAATTTAGAAATGTGAAAATTATTTCGTTTATTTACAAATTCAATAAAAATATAAGTATTATTTAGCATTTATTCATCAATTCTTAAACAAACTAAAATCAAAGCTTGTTGTTAGAGTGACTGGAGAATATTCGAGTTGATCAAAATATATCACTAACTTGATGCACCCTTTAATCTAAATTCTTGCAAAGCCCTTATATCAACAGTTATTTCAAAGAGTAGTAAATTTATGTAGCTTCATCTCCTGCAGACTTTAACAACACAGATAAATCACTAACACAACGCATATCGGTATTATAAAATAACGCTAGAGTAACCTATAGGCTGAAAGGTAAAGAAAGCTTTCAACCAGGACTCTCTCAGTTCACGCAGTTCCAGCTTTGAATGCAGAGGAAAAAGTTCTTTTATAATGCCTTCTTTAATACAGCGAGATACTGCAAATCATAAACAGAATGAAAACAACATTATCTGTTTATCAATCGTTGGTAAATGACGACGGTTATCGCTGCGTAATAATTGTAATGTATAAATTCAATCTAAACCAGATATATAGAATACAATCTGTCTACTAATAAAAACATAAAATGTTATAGTCAAATTGTTTCATGTTATATTTTAAAATTACAACGAAAAATTCAGCTCAAATCAATCAACTTTAAAATTAAAATAAAGAAAACTACTTCGGTTCTATAATTATTATTACAACCAATGGCTTCCCCGGGAAAGAAAGCAATGCGTGCTTCGGGTAAAGTTTTGTCTTCTTCCAGAGCTCTGACAGATTCAAGTGAATGAAGAATGATTCTCTGCTTCTCAGAGCAAGTCAAAAACGTATCGAGATCATCTGTAAATCAATTGTGGTGAAATTTGTCAAAATAGACTAATTACCTAATGTTCCAAGTTTAGAATCTGTGTGCTTCGCAATATTTCACTAGCTGTAAACACATTTTGCTTAAAATGACTGCTCTGTAATTATACTGATCAAAAATTAAAAATATAAACTAGATCTCTTAGCTTTCAAGATATTTAGTATTGGAAAAATTACCAAACATTTACATCCAATATATAATTAAAAAACTGACCAAATATATTAAATGTCAAATATATCGTTAGAAAAATTACTAAATATTTAAATGTAAAATATATCAGCATCGCATTATAATTTAAAAAACACATATTATTTGACATATCATATAGCTTGCTGTACCTTTAGCCTAGCTAAAACTGAACTCACCAGAACCACAAAACTCGAGAATATCAGCTATACAGATTTCTCTCATAGTTCCATCTTTGTATTCTTTTTTTAGTTCCATGATCTCAGCCGCAGCCAAAAGTTGAGTAATATCGGCACTAATGTGTAACACACGCTTCTATTCAATAATAATCAAATGTGTTAAGATACTATCCATAAGCTACATTCATTAATCATAAAAAATTAATTTAATTTATATAAAATCAATAAAAAATAAGAAAGACATCAATTCCATTTTATATTTTCAAAAGATCCAAGATAGAATATGGAATATTTTATAGCAATTGTAATATTTATTATATCTTTGTGATACGTTTATTTTATAGCAATTTAATATTTGTCTTAGCGTCGATATCGTTTGAAATCTTTATAAAATTGTGGCAAAGTCATTTATGTGCAGGTACTTCAACCATAAAACTACCCTAAAATTTATAACACAAAAATGATTTGTTAAATATAAATGATTATAAATATAAACGATTTGGATCTAACCTCCAATACTTCATCTTCTACTAAAGCAACGATTAGATCAGCTCCGTGTTTAATCTTTGGAGCCTTAAATTTCTCCACCAAGAAATGAACCGCTGCTTCTGGAGCCTCTCCACTGAACTCCAACACAACCAGGCTGCCTTCGATGTCCATCCTTCCTCAGTTAATTAGGCTAATGGTACAAACTTGACGCAAATAATCTCAATAACTTGTGCAGAATAAAATTTTCAGAAAAGGTTTTACATCTATTTTCTTCCGTACAATAAATTCACATTATTAGTACTAAAATATTAATCATTATTATTTTATATTATATTTTGTATTATTATTAATAATAGCCGTAATGGTTTAGATTTTTTACGTATTTGATATTCAAAGTCACATTCGACTAACTGTATAAAAAAGTATGATGTTATTTAGCAGTATCCTAATACCGGCAGCTAGATTGCTGTATATAACTTCCAGCTTATGACTTCTAAATTAGAGTTTTATCAATAGGTCTGCAAGTTTCTTAATCAATACGATTTTTACGACAATCAGTCAAAAAAGGTCCAACATCCAGTATCCAGTAATCTGCATCTAAAAGCATCCGGTAGCTGGCATCCAACTGCCAGATGTCATCTGCTGGCTGAGGCTGCAGGCTACTGATTGCTGGCTGCTGGCTATAAGCTGCTGGCTGCCTCTTGCCAGCTGTCCCGTGGTGCCAGCAGCCAACTGCTGGATTCTGAAAGCCGGCATCCGACAACTACCAGCCAGCTGCCACATGCCAATATTTGACAGCCACTCCGGGCTTCAGCCCCAGAAACTTAGGACTGTAGCCTACAAACTTTCGGCTGCAGCCCAACCATCTTTGTCGGGCTGCAGCCTAACAAACTTTGTTGAACTGCAACCTATATTGGCTGCAACCTATATATAGTCCAACAAACCTCGGGCTGCAGCCCAACAAAGTTTGAACTGCAGCCCAGTGACACGGCTGCAGCCCATTCTTAAAGACGTACAATGGCAACTACAGCCTAATTGTTAATCTGTCAACAATGATAAATAGCAATATTACAAAAATAAACATAAAATATAGTAAGAAAATAACTTTTACAAGATTTTGATTTTATCGATTTATTTCATTTGTTTATTTGTTTATTTTTTATTTGTTTATTTTTTAACTTTTATTTTATAAATAAGGTAAGACCTCATTTCGTCTACTGATACTTATTGAGATCGGTAGCAATTATACCGTATAATCTAATACAGTGTGATATTGTTTAGGCACTTAATAAAGTGCCGCGTAGATTTCATTACCACTACGGGTTAACGGGTTAACAATTAGCGGGTTAACTTGACAGGTTAACAATTAGTTAACGGGTTAACGTGACGGGTTAACAATTAGTCCATGCCGTTGTGGATTCTTAACTTTAGGCTGCAGCCGTGTAACTCGGCTGCAGCCAAAAACTTTGTTGGGCTTCAAGCTCTAAGTTTCTTGGCCTACAATCCGTATGCCTCAAAGATCTGGAATGGTCTGCCCCAGTGTCTCAAAATCATTCAAGAAACTCGCCACTTTAAAGATAAATTATAAACTCGTTTTTTGCTCAATTCTTTAAAATTTCGGCCGCAGATAGTACCCATTCCGCACCTCGGAATTTTTCTCGATCTGACAACGTACGGTGAGTAAGCAGTACAGGATCCGATACTACGATTACCACTACCGTACTAAAGAGTAACTCATATAGTTACGTTACGTTACGTTAATATACCAGACAAAAGAAATTTTTTTTTACATGTTTTAAAATTGAGTTTCTCCGTATAGAAGAGTTGTACTGACGCCTCTGAGACTTCCGGTTTATTTTGTGTAAATATTTTTAAATTAAATTTATTTTATTATTTTATTATTAAATTATTTTATTATTTAATTACAAGGGAAAGTCCCGACATAATGAATCTGGAATTATTAGGTAAGTACATCCGGTCATTGCAAAACTGTTGTGATTTGAAAGATTTCATCCACTTTCTGTAATTTAAACGATCTGTTGTTTTAATTGGAAAGCGTTCATCCACTCTCTCTGCGTTCATCCACTCTCTCTGCGTTCATCCACTTTCTATGCGTTCATCCAGTGTCTCAGCGTTCATCCACTTTCTTTGCGTTCATAATCTTTCTATGCGTTCATTCACGTTCTGTCCATTCATCCACTTTCTCTACGGTCATCCACTTTCTCTGCGTTTATCCACTTTCTCTGTGTTCATTCACTCTCTCTGCGTTCATCCAGTGTCTCTGCGTTCATCCACTTTCTCTGCGTTCATCCACTTTCTCTGCGTTCATCCACTCTCGCTGCGTTCATCCATTTTCTCCGCGTTCGTCCATGTTTTCTTATTTTATTCGCTCTAATTGATGCAATCTGTAATTTGACAAGAAGTACATTTAGAATAGATGGATACAAAATTATTGTTTCGTTAACATTATCTTCTTTTGAGGGCTATCTATCTAATTAAAGCTTTTAATGGTAAATTACAATCTGGAGAGTAAATATTATCGTTTAGATATCATTTAATTATTATGATTAGAGATGATTAATTTGTAGGTATTACTAGGTAGGTATTTATTTAGAATAATTCAGGTTTGATAGTATGATTATAGTAAAGTGAATAAATCATTGTATCAAACTGTTTTAACGTTTTGTGTTTATTTCTGTTTAGAATCGTTTGGTCAGAATTATCCTGAGGTAAGAATTTAATAATTTAATAGCAGTTTGCAAATTGATATGACGAGATAAATCGATAAAATTTAATAGTCCACAGTTGAATGGATATTCAACTCTTTGGTGAAATAGTTTCGGTATCGAATTCGGATTCAAATGATCCTATATTTGAGTTGCATTGTAGCTTTTAAAATTTAGCGGGTCGTTTAATTTGATTTTTAAGTTTTTGACTTTCTTTATGTATGAGAATCTAGACATCAAAGTTTTCCTTTACCTGTTCATTTTTCAGTACATATTATCTCGGTATTAACTTAATATAATTAGGGTTAGAAATTAGGATTAGTATACGATTAGGATTTAGGACTCTTGTCATATTGTGGGGTTTAGGGTTATTGGTAGGGTTAAATTAGGGTTAAAATACAGAATTTGTATTAAATATAATTTATATATGAGGCTGATTTAAACTCTCGCTGTCATGTATTTGCAAGATATTGAAATGTCATGTATATTTCCATATCGCACAGGACTTTGATGGCGCTCTTGATTGCGTCAGCATGGCCATCACATGCGCATTCAACAAGCGTGGCACGCTATTAGCTGTCGGCTGCAATGACGGTAGAATTGTTATTTGGGATTTCTTGACTCGAGGGATTGCAAGGATTATCAGTGCTCATGTTCATCCCGTTTGTTCTATTGGGTAGGCTGGTTTTTTGTCGATTATTATCTTTTTTAACATTATTCTTTTTTTTATTGTTTTCATACAGTTGTATAATTTATTATAGCAAAGAGTGAATATATTTTAATTAAACATCTTAAAGAACAATTTTTTAATATTAATATGCTATTATAAATTATAATAGCAAAATTAATATTATAATTTATATTATTAATATTGCTTTTCTTTAATAAACACGATCATCATGAAATTTGTATTTGATTCATTTACGGTAGTCATAAATTTGCATCATAAACTATCAATTAATTGTAACAAATGTAAGAAATTCATTGTAAATTATTTCAGTCAGTCATAAATGATGTAATAAATGTTTTATTTGACCGATTGATTGTATATGTGATCGGTTGGTGGTACATGTGACTGATTGTACATATGATCTTTTGGTTGTACATATGACCGGTTGGTTGCACATATGACCGGTTGGTTGTACATATGACCGGTTGGTTGTACATGTGATCGGTTGGTTGTATATATGACCGGTTGGTTATACATGTGACCGGTTGGTTGTGTAGTTGGAGTCGCACGGGTCATAAACTGTTGAGTGCATCTACTGACTCTGTGGTGTCTGTCTGGGATGTGGTCAGTGGTGACTGTGATAGAACGTTCAGATTTCCATCACCAGTTCTCAAAGTACAGTTTCATCCCAGAAACAGGTAGAGTTAGGGTTAGGGTTAGCGTGAGGGTTATATAGCTTGCGATATGTTAGTTCTCAAAGTACGGTTTTGTCATAGAAACAGGTTAGAATTATAGTTAGGGTTAGGGAGAGTTATACATCTTGCGATATTTTAGTTCTGAAAGTACCGTTTCATCCTAGACACAGGTAAGAGTTGTTTAGTTTGCGATATTTTAAAGCTTTTAGATACTTAATAATCGAAAAGATCTTTTATCATTAAAATGTTAAAAGTTTTCTTTATACTTAGTCAAGACCTTTTAGAGAAGTGGATAGAGCACTGGATTCAACAGGGATAGGTCCAGGAATCCCGGATGTCTCAGTGTTTCTCTAATTGACTGCACCATTTAGTTAGTTGAAAAGTGTCATATATTGCAAAGTATCATTGAATTGTCATTTGCATTGATGTAAAATTAAATTCTTTTTGCTTTCAGCTTTTGTCTGTTTTTTTGTTAGTAATCTTTTCTTGGTTTGTCCTATGAAGCATGCAGCTCTTTTAATGTCCATAGATGGAACCACTAAGATCATTCCACTGGAAGATGAGGTATAGCTTTTAAATCTAAATATTCACACAGTTTATTTCTTATAATAAATTTAAATTCATACTTTAGATTACTGACGTATTGAAGCTTTGTAAATAGTTCAACTTTTTTAATATTTTTATTTAGAAATGTTTTTAGCAAGATTCTATAAATCGTGTGCTTTTCTTATATACGATTGTTTTTAAACAAAAACTTTCATGCAGATTTATTCATATACTAATGTATTTTATATTGTCAGACTGATCTCAATATTTGTGCTTCATTTGATCGTCGTGGACAGTACATCTTTACAGGCAATGCAAGAGGAAAGGTCATTGTGATTATCAATAATATTCTTCTTATTTAATGTTATATTTACACATTGTGTGTGTGGATTGCTGTATATTCTCTGGATTATAATGATGAATCGTGATGATCATTGTATTATTACTCGGCAGTTCAATTGCTATTGGACAATAGCTATCATGTGACAGAAGCTACAAACTGACTGCATCTTATTAAATATTATCATTTATTGTTCTGCAGTCCAGTCTAGTGTTATTAGTTATACAAAGTTCTTACTACAACTTTCTTGTTGTATATTCATTGAAGAATTTTTACTAACTTTCATTTACAAGGTGAATTTTATTTTGAATAGTAGAATTACAAATTATTATTATTTATTAGGTTTGATTGTTTATTTTATATCTAATATATTATTGTTTATTTCGTATTTAATCTTTTTCTGTTTATTTTTTGATAGACTTTAGTGTTTAATTCCGTAACGCTAGAGTTGAAGGCATCGTTTCGCGTCACAACAACGACATCAAGTACAACGGCACTCAAATCTATAGAGTTTGCACGAAGGGGAAAGTACGAAAAACACTTTATTTTTATCAAATACAGCTAGCGATATTTATCGCTAATTTCTGGAAAAAATTATGGAAATATTGAATGATTTAAATTTGAAACTGAAGTACTACATGCAGTAAAGTTATAAGAGTCTATATCTGCAAAAAAATAATGGATTAATTGTTTTCATCATTAAGATATTTGTTATTTATCTTGGAGTTAATTAAATATTTAGTAATGAGTTTGTTAAGATTAGAAATTATTCATTTACAGCGTGATCAGTCCATCATATTCGATAACTTTATTTTTGGCAATTTACAATAAATATATTTATTTTATCAATGAATGCAAAATTCTACTGCTTTTTCTTTGTCAGTTGTTTTCTTGTCAACTCTTCTGATCGTATTATCCGAGTCTATGAGAGTGAGGAGGTCTTGGCTTGTGGTAAAGATGGTGAACCTGAACCCATACAAAAACTACAAGACTTGGTTAACAGGTAATACATACAGCATTCTGTTTAACTCATTATTGAATCCCATTTAACCAATGTTAGTTGGTTGAGTTTAACTGTCTGTCTGTTTATCTGTTTGTCTATTTATCTGTCTCTCTGTTTGTGTATTTAACACTCTCTGTGTTTGTTTGTCCCCTAACCCTAAGTTAGTTGTGCTCATTTTGTGTACATTTTATTTATTTATTTTTTCATTTTGTTTATGCAGCTTCTGCCTCTACACATTGTTTTTTTTGCTTAAATACTAACATTGGTTATAAGGGATTTAGACTGTATGTGAAATAGATATGCAGCATTCTGTTAAACTTAATAGCAAGCGGTTAGAGTGTAGGACTCGGAGTATAAGATCCAAGATTTGATTTACTCACAGTAATATTATTAATTTATTGCATCCTTAAGTTAACCCTTAAAGCTGTATCTTAATTTTACATCTTACTTTGGTAACCCCGGGTGTACTTAATAAATCTGAGGGATGCAAATTGAAAATTTGTTACTTTTAATAGTAAGGTTTATTTTCTGGCTTTGTTATTATTGTCATTAAAAGATGATGATGACACAAAATTGATTGGGATTTCTAGATCTTTGTGGAAGAAATGCTGCTTTTCTGGTGATGGTGAGTACATAGTGGCAGGATCAGCCAGACAACATTCACTTTACATCTGGGAGAAGAGCAGCGGCAATCTTGTTAAGTTTCTTCTCGGTACAAAGGGTGAAATGTTGCTGGATGTTGTTGTAAGTGTTCAGTGACAAGATAATGATAAATCTACCTCAAATTTTGTGTTTGTGATAATGAATTTAATTCTATAAATCTCTATAACAAATATTTACTATATAATAAGCAGGCAAATTGATCCCGAATGTATTAACTAATACAAATTGATCCTGGATATACTGTAATCGTACCATTTGATCTCAAATAAATTCATCAGACAAACTGACTCGAGATACATTAATCCAACAATCTTATTCATCTTCAATTTATTCATGGATATGAATACTAATTACATTTATTACTAATACTAATTACACTTATTACTAATACTAATTACACTTATTACGAATGCTAATTACACTTATTACTAATACTAATTACACTTATTACTAATTACACTTATTTGACAAATTGATTGTAATACATTGATCTAACAAATCAACATCGAATACATTAGTCTAACAAAGAGTAATAACGAAATAGCTATTGCTATAGAAGTCTGCTATTTCTTTATAAAATGAATTTTAGCTTTTTTGGACTTGATGATTTTTAATCCTTATAGAATCAACAATATATTGATTACATTGCTATTTTAATTTCCTTGTGTTGTATTTTACATACTATTTTCTGCAGTGGCATCCTGTCAGACCAATCATTGCTTCCATTTCAAGTGGTGTTGTTTCTATTTGGGCTCAGAATCAAGTTGTACGTAGCCTTTATTCTCTTCATAATATTCATTTTAATTCTAATTCATTTAATTTTGTACGCGATTTGAGAAATCTGTATATATATATATATATATATCATTGATTTTGCGTCTCAAGTTATGAGCATCGCATTGTTTATATCATCTTGTAGTATAATCTAAACTATTACAAATCAGTTTTTTATGTAAGGTAAAAAACTGATATGTAATACATTATTTATTATTTATCAAAAATATTTATTTGACCATTTTACCCCAGTCTTATGATTTAATTCAGTTAAAAGCAATTCTGCTTTCCTAACCAGTTAGACGCGTCTTAATACAGTTTATTGCAATTGGTTTTGCAGGAGAATTGGAGCGCATTCGCTCCGGATTTCAAAGAACTGGATGAGAATGTTGAATATGATGAACACGAGAGCGAGTTCGATATTGAAGACGAGGACAAGCAAGTGCAAGAGACTAAGGGTAAGTTGTAATTACTGTGGACTTTGATTATGCAGACACTTGACCTAGTAAGTTGATTGATTTGATGTAAAATTTCCTCATTTTTATAATCCCCTCAGTTAGTTAGTTGTTGGTTGCAATAATATATTATATTTTCTACAATAATTTCTAATGAAGGGTATTTTATAAACTGTGTTTAAGTCAAGTATTCATTCGCACATTGGCTTCTGAATACTTTTTTATAATATTAATATTTAATATCGTCTTTGACTTGAGTTCTCTTGTATTGAGACTATGTATTTTAATCATTATCAGTCAATAAGTAGTCTTTATTGTGCTGATATGACTTTAGTAAATAAGTAATAGACAGACTGATAAGACATTTCTGGACTGTTGTAGGACCTTGTGAAGAAGATGTAGAAGTAGATGTAACTTGCATCGAACCAATTGCTGCCTTTGTTAGCAGGTAAACTTATTAGACATTTTATACAACGTTGGTAATGGCTTTCGTAAAAATAATATGCCACTACTGAGTGAGCTTATATATGACTATATTCCTGGATGCAGAATATACTGCCTACAGAACTTAATCCTTTTTATCCAGTACAGCTTAGTACTTATTTCAATGACCACATATAGACAGATGTGTTAACACAGGAAGTTATAATTAGTAGGAGTTGAACCCAGATAACTGGTGCTAGTGGCAGATATTTTAACTATTAAATCGTGAAACCTTCTTTCGATTTAACACAGTATCAATTAGAGAGAAATGGTTCAGACATAGATCTTTTGATAGATTGTGTTGCAGACCAAACTTTTACTTGATTTCTGCAATCTCATTCCACAACATGATATTTTATTTCATCTTGCGTTGAAAGATGGCATGCTGTTTTATTAATTTAGTAATGAAAAAGTATTGTATATATGTACTTATATACAGTCATATAAGTAAATCATTGTAATTTTGTAAGCAACTGTGATCTTTAAAAATAATATATTTTTAGTTAAAATTTATGGATGTGATGATATTTTTGTGATGTGCAAGTGATGAAGAAGAGGATGATGGTAAATGTTTACTGTTTCTACCGATCTCACCAGAAATAGAAGATGTTGAAGATACACCGGGAGCCGAACATGTCAGTTCATTTATACTCTTTTTTTAAACAGTTGAGAAATTATTTTGTTCATAAATGCTTAGAGATATTGAAATGTAATTTGGAATGTAATTATTTATCTTCTTTGGAAGAATTTATTTTTCTTCTACATCATCTTTGGAATGTAATTATTTATAAATGCATTCATTTATTTATAATTTATTTATTTGTTTATTATTATTTATGATTGTATTTATTATGATAGCATGACTTATTGTATCATAAATGTAGAGTTTATCTGTGTCAAAGTGTTTTTTTAAATTTAATTGATCAGTATATGCTTTAATGTAGCCTGACTCTTTATTTATATAACATCGAACTATAAGTTTGCTTAATCCCAGATATATAGTGAAAAAATGGACTACAGATACAGAATAATATCAGGACATGATAATTAGATCTTCAAGGAAACTATACGCATCAATAGATGATAATAAATAAATTAAATATAGATACGTGTAAATTTAAACAACTGGTAAACTTGTTGTTGAAATAAACTAATAAATTTTCAGACAACCGAAGAACAGCCAGGAGATCGTAAAAGATCGTCATCCGGTAAAGAATCGTCTTCACCAAAAAAACGCAAATCTAAGATCATAGACATCGATCTTCCTAATGCACCAACTGACGGTTGGTCACTTTTGCATTTAGTAGTAGATTTTTATATTTTATAAATAAAGTGCAGTCATTTTCATAGAAAGATTATTGATAAATTGTGTTATTTTACTGATTACTTTTTACTGAGTTTCTACAAATCCAGTAACAGTGTGTTATTAAATAGTTGTTTGTGCCGATGTACAATATTATTGTACAGGAAAACAGAAATGTATACTTTTAATTTATCTTTGTTATTGATAATATGTTACTGATATATAGATATAGATTCATTTAATTTTTTTTTTGACATCATAAAATAAATATAGAATAAATACATAGTAGAAGAAATATAAAGATAGTATCTACTATTAATTTACAGTACACAGAGAGTTAATAGTTTGCATTTAATTAATAGTTTATATATATATTAATAGTTATATACTTTATTAATAGTTAATAGTTTAATTTATAATTTTAATGTTATTTATAATTTTTAGTTGAGATCAAGGTTGATTATAATTATAGCTATAATGAATCTGTAATCGCTTGTTTCTTTGTCTGTTGTTTGTAAATTAATTGTCATTCTTTAATAACAGGCAACTAAGTTTGTGTAATTACATTAAAAAATTACATGATAATTTTTACTTGCACGTAAAGTGAAAATGAATTAGGTATTATAGAAAACCTAGGCATATGTTTGATTCAGAAATAAATTAAACTGTATATTTCTTGATTTACTTTATGTTGCTTTGCTTTCTATAAAATAATATTTCATAATTAAGTAGTATATACCCGTTTTCTGTTTCGTACTCAAATTATATTAACATCACCCAGCAATACTTACACAAATATTATTACTGGTATTCATTTGTATATATTTTTTAAAATAGAAATTCATCCATTGTTGAATGTGAAGAAGCCTCAGGACAAGCATTCCAATCGCAAGGCATCCCATGCCAAGCCCATGAAAGGAGCAAAAGGGTTTCAGAGAACTGAAAGTAACAGCGGCAGATCAAAGAATACGACGTCTTACAAAGAAAACAATTCTTAGTTTTGTAAAGACTTTGGTACTTTAAGAAATCGTGAAAATGCAGTGGATTGTAGCTGATTGTGCTTGTGTTGCACGACGCGCATTGAATTTGAATTATATACTACACCAGTATTTCAAAAATATTATGTGGTGAATAACTTGAACTTTTTAACTTTAACTTTTAGCAGTGACATATTAACTTAGTCGAAGCAATGTTGCTTTTAATGGCTGATCTGAGAGAACCTATATATATATATATATATATGTACATATTTTATACACATGTAATAATTCTTTAAAATTATGTTAAATTACACAATACTTTACAATAGTTGCTAATAGTATTTTGCAATGATTTCCAATAGTTTTTAATAGTTTCTAATAACTGTATTCATTTTTATTTAGACAAGAATAGTTTTTAGTCAAAGAGTGTCCCTTGATAATAATAGTATTGCCACGCATGATTTAGCCTCTCTTAGAAAAATGTCTGTTATCCATCAACTTATCTCAGGACTGGATCTCCTGGTCCCCCAGAAACACTTTGTAAACTTGTTTAACTACAGAGAGTACTTTAAAAATAGTATGCAATTAAGTTATTGACCGAGTTTAACTTCTCTCCTTTAAAGAGCAAAAATAAATCAATAGAATAAAAGCCACTACTTATTTGAAACTTTACTAATTAATCTGATAATAGACATCAATAGTAACCGTATTAGATAATCACAAAGTATTTCGATACAGCTATCTTCAATTGACAACATCTAATAAGGTCATTAATAAAACTTTTCGTGACCTAAGGGACCGGATGTGTGTCGTTGAAATAGAGCATTACATTTTGTCGGCAGTATCCAACCTAGAACGCTATTGGACAAAGAATTCGTATCGGTTGTAACATCATAAATTTGCTCTTGGTTGGTTGAATCTCTTTCATGCAAACGCCTGCTTGATATAGCAATAAATGCAGGCCTACCATACATTGCCAAAATCAAGACATTAAGTTGTTAAACAAATTTCATATAATTATTAGACTGTGATAGGCCGCAGTTAAAACGATATTATACATAAACAAGACCCATTAAGGACTATTATAGCGAAGTTTTATAGAGAAACGCTCAAGTCTAATATGAGCTTTTATAGTTAAGACTTTATGGTAACTTATCAAGAATAATCCAGTTTGAAAGTAGGCTACAGTTTTACTTGTTTAAAAAGCAATTTTGTTGACGGATCTATTGGATAATATCTATCAATGCATTAACATCAAAGGACTACAGAATGACTAACTATGGCGAAAATAATTTGATTGCAAAAGTAAGTTTTACATATTTGAAAAACTAAGTTCCCATAGGCCTACCTATTATAGTATATAGCTACTCGAATATCGGGTCATTAATAACGACATTTACTTTCATTAATTATAAGTTTATATCGCTTATTTGTTGTAATTTAGGTTGCAGAATATTATTTGAGATCATTAAATTAGTCAGATAATTTAAGGTGTGTTTTCTACTAGGTCTACTCTGTCTCTAACTAAATCGTGCTTACAATTTGTTTTATAGCGGATTTAATTTTATCGTCATAAAGTATAATTATTTTGATGTGACACAAAATTATAATTTCTCCTTCACCAAAAACAAATAGGCAACTTGCATTTGTAGCTATTTAGTATACCCTAATATAGCGGAATTCAATCACGGTTATTTGACTAAAATGCATTTAATTATTTAAGTATTCCTCTTTAAATTACAATAATGTGGGTATTTTTACGCCTGTTTAAATAGATTCGATTTTTAACGTATCATATTAGTATTTTTAACTGAGATGCCTTTGGCTGATTTGCTCGCGATGCATGGTCTATTTAGCAGTATTGTAGACACTGTGGGGTCCACCTAAATAAACTACTCACTGTTTCGTTTCTAGCGAATTTGATTGATCTACATTCTATAATATATTGATTTTATGCAATAAACAATTAAGTGCAATAAACATTTTTTTGTAGTTTATTGTCATGCAATTATATATGTACAGTATGCCTATATCTTATAATCATGAAATTATTATAACTAGTAGAATTATGGTAAACTTATATATTAAATATATTAAATGTTACATAGAGCTGATCCAGGGATTATTATGCTGTAGACGGTGTATTATTATTATAGCCTACTTACAACTTTTTAATTTCATCGTATCCCTAGCAGCTATTATTATCGCGTAATATGCAACACTTTAAATCGCACGAAAATATTTTATTCGTCTAGGCTTCGGGCTTTCGACATCTGATGCTTTAAGTAAAATCTTAACGAAACGAGATTTCATTGTCAATGACACAATTAACAGCTGATAGCATATATCATTTAATGTGTTTGACAAATGTGTTTGCTCAGTTTCACAAGTTTGTAAAGAAGTTGATTTGTACCATACAATGCTCATGAACTCGCGTTCATACGCTTACAATGCTCGTTGAAGTTGATATTACAGAAGCGCGCAGCGAAATATTAATGTGAAGTTTGCATATATAAAAATAATCGCTAAACATTTAATTGTATGCAAAAAGTGGCACACCCAAGGAGGGGATATTGAGGACATAGAGCCACATGCTTCGAGAATTTTTGTGAACTCTATTTTCGTTGAGACGAGATCAATTAAAAGTATCTCGCAACAATTTTATAATCTTTATACAAACATAAAAATTTGATTTGAATATAATAGACATCTTTTAGTCCAAACTGAATCCTACTTATTATGACTCTTTCTCTATTATAATACCATACCATAATCATTATTGCAATGAATCGCTGCAATGTTCATGTATTTTTGCAATATTTTGAAGTTGCATACATGTTGCCCCTCATTTGTCTCAGTTGGGGAGATTTTTATTTGTTTCATTTTGTTAACTTTGTCAAAAGTTAATTCTTTCTCTTTATCAAATATATGGAAATAGAAGATAAATTTGCACCGAGTAACTAGCTCTCTAATTTGAGTAGTTTTTCTTTGAACGTAATCGTACCGGAAATGGTTTTTAACTATTCTTGCAGTGTTTATCTTTTATCAGCGAAATACCGATCTATCTACATGTAGCGTCGATGATGCGAGCCAAGAAATGAAGCCAAGTAGATCAAGTATTTGAGTCTTAATGTTATAGAGCGGCAACAACGATTATTAATATTACTTGGCGTGAAATTATTTCTTGTAGAAATTCGCTCTACATGCTATTTAATATAATCTATCTGCTTTCAATATTCTGAAATTTATTTTAATCCAAGAATTAATTCTGATGCTGTATAGTAGTATAATTTTATAAGCGCAGTTATTTCAGTCCATGGTCAATTCGGACCAGGTATGCTTCGCTCGTTTATTATTTAATTTCAACACAGACATTATCTGATTGTAATTAAGCCAACTTTGAAATGACATTGCGGTTGTTATATCAGTTTCAAAAAAACTTCAGCGAAATAATCGGTTTCTTTATTTACGTTATCGGCGTATTTTTTCAGTAAAGAGTGAAAAAAGAGATTTTTTATAGCGTCCCCCGCCTCCCTATCAATAATATAAACGATATTATTTTCTTTCATTTTTTGGCAGCTTTATGGATAAACGCTTTTCTCGCAATCACAGGGGGTATAATTATATAGGCCTTTTCTCACGCAATCTGCAACGAATTTTTTCTATAAACAAAATAAGCGCGATTCAGATGATTCGCTGCAAAGTTCGGTTAAGTTAAGTTACAATTAGTGATGTGTAGAATGTTGCGATGCAAAGTTGCGGCATTTGCGGCTTGCAGATCTATAGGTCATTAAATATGCGAGTAAGCTTTTTACTACTAAGTCAGTGGGAAGTTTTTATTGACGAAATTTAATATAGCATATACTCTCGAATTTGCGATCATATTATTACATTTGACAGCAATTGCTATTTCTTTACATTTAAGTATATTTTAATTTTCCGAGAATTAATGATAAGAAATCATTGAATATATAGGATGAAATTTAAAAGTTATTTAAAACTGTGATTTCGGATACTTAAATCGTTTTCTAACTGTAGTATATACTGTATATGATAATATTTCAAGGAGCCTATATTACGGCTAATTTAAATTTGACTGGTTATGGTTATACAATTTCATTATAGTTATGAACTAAATCGGTAAGTTTTTATAATTAGTTACAACAATTGAACTTTTATTTTCTCATATTTAGTAGAGACTATATATATATCTATAGGCTTATATATGCAAAAACATTTATCACATATCAACTTTATCATTTCATTCATGAATTTTGCTTCTTATCTTTAAATTTATACTCTGATATTCTCAATGTAAAATTTATGATGTATAGCTACTTTTGATATATAAGTAATAAAACAATTATTACTTAATATATCAAGTCTACTGTATTAACTTTTGGTGTATAATTGTTCAAAAAATTATTGTTTTAGTATTTAGCTAAATAACATTAACCATTCACTTTACATTGCTTAACAATGATTACTTTCAAGAGACTTTTTTAATTGCATAATTATCAATAATTAAATTCATATTGCATTCTTTATAGTCATAATAATTGAGAAAAAGTTTACATTAGCCATTATAAATTACAAGCCTATAATATATTATATGCTATAGTAGGGCTTATTCCAGATGAGATATAATATTATAATTATTTATTGATATAAATTAATCTTAATGTTTTATTTGGTTGTATTTAAATTGACCAGCTGCAAAATCTTTCTTGGTTTATCTATAGTCTTACTTTGCATGATTTCTAATAGAAATTAAACTTATGTAACAACTAAGGGAAGGGTAGCGGGGTTATGGCCTAGTTGTTGTAGTAGCTGTCTGGTTATAGGGTACTATCCTG
>JAQIXG010001337.1:0-22810 GCA_034700105.1 Oconnorella tubifera
TAATAATATACTATAAAATATAAATATAATAAATAATTAATATAAAGCAAATGCAACAAAATTTATATAGAAGCAGGATTGGCTAAATAAACAATAACTACTAAAGCATATAAAGTAAATAAATATAATTAAACAAAAAAGTTAGTTATATCACATTCTCTATACTTACACTGTCTCTATAATCAAGTGGCATCAAATAAATGATAATATTATAATTAATTATGATTTCCGGGCATAAGATATAAACTTCTAAGATATATAATATAATATGTTTAAACTATATCAGTACCTATTAATATTATCTTCCATATCTTGTATACGTTGTACACTGTGGATACCTTCAGGCAACTGTGACTCATACACAACGCCTTCTTTGCCTATTAAGAAAAAATAGTCATTACTAGGCATATATTTTATCAATGCAGATCAGGACTTCAAAAGATGAAGTCAAATCTACATTACGTGCTCCAGTGTGTGGTCAGACCAGCTATAAATTTTACAGTTGGTTAAATTCCCTCTAGACATGCCCAAACTTATACAAAAAAATGATATGGTCAATTATTAAGAAACTTGATAATTGACCATTTATGCAGGCACATTTCAGTGTTGAAAACAAAACTATTAAATCAAAACTAATACTTTAAAATCATATCACTAAATCTAAGTTAATTCCCAACCTTAAACTTTAACTAAAGCCATAATTAAAACGACAGCTAAAAATGTAAACTATAATTCTAACCCTAATTCTAAATTATAGCTGTAACAATAGTATATAACATGTCACAAAACAAATTATTATTCTCCGATAAGATGACGAGTTCCACTTACCCACACAGACGAGCTGGGCTTGAGTGACGTCTGATCCATATTTGTTGGTCGCCTTGCACATATAGACACCATTGTCCTCAGGGTAGGTGTACAGGATGTCCAGAGCAACAAAACCAAAGTCATGCAGAGGACGGAAACGATGTCCTAAACAAGTATTTCCTTTTTATTGCAAATAAACATCACACATAATATTTTATACAACATTAAACATTATACATGTTATATATATTATACATGTACATTATAAATTATACATGTTATATATAACATTATACATAACATCATATATAACATTATACATAACATAACACATAACATTATACATAACATTATACGTAACTTTAAATATAACATAATATATAACATTATAAATGACATTATACAAAACATTATATATAACATTATACATAGTAATTGGCATAGTAATGAGAGAGTAGTTGTCCTTAATATTAAAAAGTGTCATCATATCTCTCCTACTCTAAAACAATTACATTCGCTTCCTGTCAGACAACGCATTCTTTTCAAAATTGCTTCTTTAACTTTTAAAACTTTACATCATCATCAATCTTCTTATCTCACTGAAATCATCAAAGCTTATGTTCCTTCTCGTACTCTTCGTTCTTCATATCTACACAAATTTTCTCTTCCTCTCATAAAATCTTTTCAAGGTCAATGATCTTTTTCTTTTGCTGCTCCCACTGTCTGGAATAGTTTACCTCTGATCTTACGTTCCTCTACTTCTATTCATTTCTTTCATTCTCAGCTTAAAACTTATCTTTCTCCACCTTAAATTTTTCTTGTTTTTACGGACTGATTTCTCGGTTAAATGGTTCCTCTCTCAATTGAATGGTTTGTTCTCACTGCTTGGGTGGAGCATGTGTGGTCTTTCCCGATACTGAGGAACGTCTACGACATCGTCCCTCAACAATTAAACAGACGTTAAACTTCTATTGATTGATTGATTGAGAGCAAGGAAACACCGCAAACCTGAGTTCAGATAGTGTGTGACTTTATTAATCTGTTTCTATCCTATGTATATTTTTTACATTTTGTATTTTATATGTTGTCACTATAAGCTTTAAATAGCAATTTTAACGTTTCATGTCACCTGTTGTAAAAATCAAACAAAAACCAACCGTGTCTGAGCAGTATTCCGTCTTTGAACCACTCAACATTCATATCTGGATCACCAACAGGCACAAGACGACATTCAAAGTGCGCCGGCTGGTTCTCAGTGAGATGCAACAGAGGACGTATTTGTGTCACGAACTTTGGTGGGCGAGGACGTTCTTTATGGTACATGTCTTCTGATGGCAAGTCAGCTCCTGTCTTTATTTGAGGCTTCGGCGAATAGTCCCTGTTACATAAACAAACTTTTCGATTAAAACTTTTTTTAATACAATTTAGTAATTTTTTAATACAATTTATTAGTTTTTTGGTCAAAATGGACAAGAAATACAAAGCTTTGTTAGACGTTTAAAATAAACAACAAACTAATTAATTATACAATATAATATACATTATAAGCAATATTGACAAAATTAAATAAAACAAATAAAATTTTGTATACCTAAAATGCCAAATGCATTTTTAAAAAATATATGAAATTCAAATATTTCAGAGGCAATTTGGTATGAGACTCATTAAATAATGAACTGGCAATACTCTGTAAGGCTACAAATTCCAACATAATCAATAAACAATTTGGACAATAGTAACCCGGTAATATTAATTGACGTATTCTTAATGATAAAGTTTACGACTACTAAAATAACCCAAACCTCTCATCATATGGCCTGGGGGACGGTCCACTAGGAGGCGGAGTCGGTCTCGTGATTGGCGGAGGGGTTGGCCTAGTAACAGGTGAAGATGTAGGCCTAGTTACAGGCGAAGGGGAGGGCCTAGGGGCCGGCGCAATGGGTACGGGGGAAGACAGGGGCAAGGCCCTCCAGGATTGAGGGGAAGGCTGAGCTGGGGGAGGAGTGGGTGAAAACACAATATCTGCGGTAGATCTAAGAGGGTACTGAGGGGCAGGGTACTGGGGGGCATATGCTTCCTCGGGGGGTCTGGGTGGCACAATCACCCTCATTCGCTCAATAGAAGGCTCAGATGCGGGTCTGCAACCCATTTGAAATCACAAATTTATAAGAAGTATTATCAGTAGTAGAAGTAATGTCTTAACAGAAAAAGATATCTAATTATCGGTAAAAAAAACACTTGTAAAAGTTTTTTAATTTTGACAACATCACTTGAATGAATTTATTGTCATTACGTAATTTTTACATTATATAGTTTATAAAAAATTATACAGACTATAGTCATTACTAGTTTCAAATAGTAACAGTTGAATTATATTTGTAATTTATGCTAATGAACACGGTTTCACATTGCGTGTCCCAGTAGAACTTTATCCTGCATTTATTTTACTCAATTACTTCATTCCTATTGTCTTTATGTAGCCTAGCATTTGTGAGAAAAATAAAACCTCAAAAAATAAAATTTGAACTGAATTGCTTACCGTTTTTGGAAAGGTGGCTGAACCATTTCCCTTGTCCTATAATCAAATAAATACATTTAATTATTACCATTACATTTTAGCAAATCTAATAACACTTATCTCAGAGTAATCTATTATCATAAGTATTAAATTATCATCAAAATTAACTAATCTATTCTCTGCTGTTAAAACTGAGAATACAAAAGTAGAACGTACGGAGTGGTGATAACTTTTCGTGGTATACTAAGTCTTCGCTCGGGTGTCTGTCTGCGCGTCTCAACTAAAAAAATAAAAATATGTAAAATACACAAATAAAATTGTAAAATACCAATAATAAGAAATATGAAATTAAAATATAAAATATCATTACCAATTCCATCGTAGTATGCTTGGAATTATATACTTACATTAGCAAATGTCATTTAACTAATATTTTGTAGGCCTACATGAAAAATGATACAAACACGTTATTTTCAATTTTAATTCCTGCATGGAGTGTTTGAATGCTATATTTGGGATGTCAGTTTTTTCTTTTTTCTCTTTAGTTTAAATACTTAACATAATATTATGTAGAATGTAAATTAAAATTATCCAATTAAGCACTTAATTACAATTAAATTAAAACAATTAATTAAAAATTTCAGATTTCAAGTCCATGTCCTAATACTACAAGTATAAAATATTACACTTCATTAAACTGACCACGTCCAAATAATATACACTAATATTTCAACCTCTGTAGATGTACAGATATTGCGTGTACATCTGTCGTAATATATATACGCAATATACCATCTACAAAATCTCTACATACCTTGAACAACCAGTTTAGCTCTGTTTGTAGAAGCGCCCGATATATTCGCAGCAGTGCACTGAAAGTACGCATTATCACTTTCCCTAGCATACGGTATATGCAACGAGGTTCTGCCCCCCTCCACGCTGATACGATACTGGTCTTCCCCATCCGCCAGGTGGCGCCCATCTTTCTGCCAGCTCATCATGGGGGTGGGCACACCCACTGCCTCTGTGGTGAAGGACACAGGCATGCCTTCTGCCACGGTTTGGTTGGGAATTCTTTCGATAAAGCGAGGAGGTGCGGCAGCTTCACGAGCTGTAAAAGATCAATTGCATCTTGCACAAATATTATTATTATTAATAACAGTAATAATAATATTAATTATGATTATAATGTGACATACTACAGGCCCTTAATTTACCCCAATCTACTTTGATGTTGGCTATGTTTTTGTTTCTAATTTTGATGTAAATCTGTTTAACAAATTTTAAAAAATAAAAATATATAAAAAATTAGAAATATAGTAAATCAAATCATAAACTTCACGTACGCAGAACATTCAGAGAAACTTCAAACTGATCTTGCCCCGCTGGATTACTCGCAATACAAGTATAATGTCCGCTGTCCTCTCGACTCGTTGCGTCAAATATCAAAGAATTAATCCCTGCCTCATTTATCACGATCTTATGCAGTCGGTCATCGTAAACTTCTGACCCGTTCCTGAACCAGTTCATGTCCGGGTTGGGTCGACCAGTGACCACGCAGTCAAAGCGAGCCATCTGACCTTCGGGGACAGAAATATCGGCCGGGATCTTGCGGAAGACGGGTTTGGTGTATTGTTCGGCGACACCGCCACCACCGCTACCACGACGCATGTCACGCGGGCTGAGACATAAATAATGAAACGCGCTACTAAATTAAGTGGATCTAAATGAGCATAGATTTAAATTCAAACGGAAAAAATATATAGCAAAAAGAAAGATAAAATTACAAAATAACTGATAAACTGTCACATTCCATTATATTCAATCATTTTCAATCAATTAATATATTCAATAAGTAATTTTCTTAATTAGTTATCTTTAAAATAAGCGTAACTGTTAGCCTTAAGAATTTATTAAGTGCTAAAGTGACCTTTAGAAGTGCCGATAATTAAAGACCTTTAACAATATATTAGTACAAATTAATGCTACTGCTGTAGCATCATCGTTTGCTTTTTCACAGCATTATAAAAAACTATAAACTTTATGGCACACTTTTATGATTTTATTTTTTATGCTGCATCCTTTATAAAAGATGCAGCATAAAAAATTGAATAATAGCTGATTAATAAAATGTCTTTTAATTTATGAAATAAAATCATTCAAAAAAAGAGTACAATTCTCTATTGACCTTTTAGTCATCTGTCTTAGAGCTTCTGCTGGGACGTAGGACGTCTCATCAATTTCCCCCTGAGGGGCCTGAGGGACCCGTGGGGGCGGCACCCCCCTGTACTGGACCTCTTTCTCAAGGCGCTTCTCAAACTGAGATACCTTGTATGGCTGTTTTTTAGTAAATAAAAAATCACTCATGAAAACTAAAAATTGTCAAAAACACCATCCTCGAAAATTAGCTATATTTTCATAAGACTATATTTAAAACTTTCTGAAGACTATACCATAAGGCCTACTTTATAAATCAATCCTAAATATCTTTTTCATTCACAGCCAACAAAATAACTTCAAATCAAATAATTAATTACATCACTAAAAAAAGTAACAAATAATTCTGTATTTAAAATGTTAGTGAAATGACAAAAAATAATTATTAATAAGAAGAAATTAATTTTTATTAATAATTATTTCTTATCATTTCACTAATGTTTGGAATGCAGAATTATATGTTACTTTTTCAGAAATTTTTAAAAATTATTGCTTACTTTTTTGATATATTAATGATGTAAGAAAGAAAAATGTTCACCTCTTCAGGAGCTCTGAAGTCTTGATCATAATCCAGATACTCGGGCCTGTAGGCCTTAGCAGGAGACGGCACTCTAGCAGGAGCCGGGGGCTGATACACTGGTGCAGGCGAGGGGGCCTTCATAGACTGATAGGCTGGAGATGGGGCCTTCATAGGCTGATAGGCTGGAGAGGGGGCCTTCATTGGCTGATAAGCCGGGGAGGGAGCCTTGACTGGCTGCCTCATTGGAGAGGGTGCCTTGACTGGTTGCCATGGCACTGACCCCTGCGTTTGACCTCTTTCCCAATCTCGGAAACGATCTGTTTCCGAGATTATTTGATGAAAATGAATTAAATCAATTACATAAGAATGCGTTGCTAAAACTTTGATAAATATCTAAATATTTACTTCTTATCTTTATATTTGTTTTCTTTATTACTTTGTGAATAATTTAAAAGAGAATAATTCAAATTTAAATTCGAATTACAAATAATTCAAATGAAGAAAAAAAACTTTTAACTGTACCTTGACTGAGCAGTGTGGCTGAAGTAGAAACTTCCCCCAAGCTATTTATAGCCTTGCACGTATATTCTCCCTCGTCCTCATCTCGCAGGTTGTAAATTGTAAGTGTTGTCACTCCTGAGTACTGGTCGTATGTAGATTTGTATCTGCACAAAGAACAGGTATTGAAATGACTAGATGAGTGAAGTTTATTATCTACCGGTAATAAAACGTAATATTATAACAGAAATTCTCTCCTTCTCCTTTTGCTTGTTTCATGCTGTTCCATTGTGTGAAACATCATATGCTATCAATGACATAGTCTATATGTAACCGTTTTATGCACTTATTTCAATTAATTTATGAACTTATTTCATTAATTAATTAATTAATGTAGACACAAGATATCTAAGAATTTTTTCATCTCAAAGGAAACATAATAAACATTTAGCAAAAGAAATACTTCATAGTAAAATCTTTAAAGCCAGAAATGTGAAATAACTAGTTTTTCTCCATTTGCTAATATAGTAATTTTCTACACAGTAAATACAGCAGGGTTCTTCTTTTTTCACAGCATGAATATGAGCATATAGGAGTTATTGCCAGCAGTAAATAAATTCTATCATTTCTTGATCAAATTTTACTCATGAACAGAATTTGACAAAAATAAAAGGAACTGCTAATTATGATGCATTTTAATTTCAATCAACAGTCACATATTACATTACAATATGTATTTCATATTTCAAAATACCTCAAGATTTACATTTTCTAAATTTAAACTAGTTATACCTAGTCTTATCCACAAGGGGATGTCCTCTACGAGTCCACAATATTTCTGGTGGTGGATAACCATCCACTCTACACTCAAAGTAGGCGGTGCTTCCGTGAAGTAAGCACTGATTGGTCAGCTGTTTGTTAAACACTGGCACGTGATCAGGAGGTGGGCGGGGCGATGGTGCCGTGGGCTTGGGAGCAGCTGTAAAAAATAGAACATTTTGTAATACAAGTTTAATGAACAAATTGGACTGTATAATTCAATTTTAAAAATGAGTAGCAATCTATTGCATAAGAATACATGAAAAACGCTCTGTTCATGCATCTGAATTATCATATTCACACCTAAATCCATCATATTTTCAGAATGAAAAAATCTAATCAAACATGTCCCTACCCTAATGCAAAATCCTCTGTCATACATTTATATTAATATACTTTTTCGCTATATACTCTTTCTCTTTCTTTCTATTTATCCTATATACTCCTTCTCTTTCTTTCTATTTATCCTATATACTCCTTCTCTTTCTTTCTATTTATCCTATATACTCTTTCTCATCGATCTTTACTACTGCAAGAATTTTGAATTCTTGCAGTAGTAAACTAACCTCTATTAATTATAATTATTGTATCGTCATTTTTATCAACTTCTGCAATCGTAAAAATTCAGCAAAAAACAAATAAACTCAACAAACCTTCCACGAATAGTTCCATAGTAGTAGAATTAGCGAGTCCGTTGATAGTAACAGTGCACTTATAGCGTCCTGAATCCTCCGGGAAAACTTCAGATATGACTAGCGAACACACGCCGACACTGAACTTGATCTCGTAGTCGGGTGAGCTAAAGATCTCTATCTCGTTACGGAACCACTGGACTTTCTGGGGAGGTGGATGAGCGGGCACAGCGCATTCCAAAGTGACCGCTTGACCTTCACGTACTCTCTTGTTGACAAGTTGCTGGAAAGTGCACAAATTAGTGGGGTTTTTGAAGAGCAAAAATTTACAAAAAACTTTGTTTTAAAGAACAAAATTGACTACTAAATTTTGTTCTTTATGTATAAAAGTTGCAAAGTTAATTATAGTTGATTACGAGATAATAATATTATTAATGGTGGATAAAATAATGAGAATGTAAATCAAATTCTTTCTAAAATTCTATCTAAAAATTATCTTATTTGCATTATTACCATATTAATAATGATAAAAACAGCGATACAAAGTGAAAACCATACCCTGGAAAACTGAGGAATCTTTCTTGGTGGTGTTGCCTCCCTACTGGACCCAGAAAAGGGAGCAGCTTTATAGGAAGGAGTTGTACGATCCTCTTGAAAGGGACTGCGAGAGATAGGAGAGACTGAAGGAGACAGGGAGGACACTGTAGGCTTGGGACGGGGGGCTGTCAAAAACACACCAAAATATAAATTTATAAACTGGAAATTTAAATTAAATTTTAACGTAAAAGTTTACGTTTAAGTTTAGGAAAAGTGATTAAGTTTAGCCAGGTCTTTAATCTTAATGGTAAAAACATTACGAAATGAATATTATTTTGAACTATACATTTATCTTTATTTTATCCCAATAACAGCAGAATAATAAATCTATTACCCTCTACGATTAATTCCGCCGTGCATTGCGCCACTCCTCCACCGTTTTCCGCTTTAACAGAAAACTTTCCAGAATCTTCATAAAACACTTCCGGTATATACAACGTGTGCACTTCGCCGCTCTGCTGGATCTCAAAGTCCGGCGAGCTGACGATCTTTGACCCCTCTCTGTACCACGTGATGGTGGGGGGTGGTTTACCGGTGACCCGAACGCTGAAGCGTACCGTCTGACCTTCCTTGACCTCTTTGGTTTGAAGTCGGTCAATGAACTGCGGAGGGATCATGGAGGCTGTGAGAAAATGTAAGATTTATTAGAATGCAAAAAAAGCTGATGTATTACATTATGCATTGTATATTGTATTATATATCTAAATAAGCACATAAACTTAACATGATATTCTCTAAATTAAGTCACAAAAAAACTACAAAATATGCGAATGAAATGTGAAAGCAATGTTATTGATAATGTGATTTGAAAGAAGATTATAGTTACACAGAATTCAAATTCAAATAGTTGTAAATTTATGAATCTAAATTACATTTTCTGTCAGATTGACTTAGCACAAACTGGATACTGTTTTCAAGTTTAGTCTGGTCACACTGATAAATATATCTAGTCCTTAATATAATTGCAATTTATAACTGCATAAATGATAAATAAATACTTCTAAAATGTACCATTTACATTTTTCTGTACATTATTTAACTATTCCAGGAGTAAAGAGTTTTCAATATATTGCTTACAACTAACCTTTAACAATAAGTTCAGCCGAGCTTGACACTTGTCCAGCTTTATTCTGCGCAGTGCAAGTATACCTCCCAGAGTCAGATTCAAACGTTTCCTGTATAACCAACCTCACCCGTCCTTGCTGGTAGCTGATCTCATAATCAGCAGTGCCTCCCAACTGCCTTCCCTCCTTGTACCATTTGATAGTAGGCTCTGGTCGGCCTCCCACCATTCCCTCAAACGTCACCCTAGTTCCCTCTTGGGACGAGAGATTCTTAAGGGGCTGAATGAACTCCGGTGGGACCGGAATTTCGATGGTTACATCTACCGGTTGGAAAACCTGGGGTTTTTCCACCACGATTTGTTCACGGAAAGATGGAGATGGCGACGCGGGTTTGTAGACTTGTTGAGGGGGAGGGGGTTGAGTAACGGGGGGTGGGGCAGGTCTGGTGACATGATGGGGTTCTTGTCTTGGGGGAGGGGGTTGACGGAAGGGAACGACGGGTGGGGGACCAAAGCCAATTCCGCCTTGACCAGGCTTAATCTGATAACAATAAAGATGAAGTTAAAGGTTTTATTAATTATTATAAAAGTCTACTTGAATATAAGTAGTGAATCTACAATCATGACTTAGATTATATGATACTGCTATCTGGTGAATAAGATAATTTGTAATCTAAGATGAATAACCACACACAAAAAGAAAACAAATATAACATAATATACAAACAAATCAAATATATAAAAAAGAAAAATCAATATTAGTGTTCAATCTTATTTCTATACAAAATATAAACAGCAGATCTAATTTTAGGAAATGACCAATGTAAATGAAAATGACTACAGTAACACAAAAAAGGTAACACAGAATAAAACTCACTTCTATGCAAATAACATTTCTAAATATACTGACGAATCCAAAACTTCACACCAAAAAAAAGATTTCAAAAAAGGATTTTCCACAAACCTGAGGTGTCTCAGGTGGTGATCCCTCTTGTGGCATGATCTGCGACTCATCCACCACCACAAGCAAAGCGGAACATGTCGCCTTGCCGGCGTCATTCTCGGCAAGTATGGAGAATCTTCCAGCATCTTCCGTGAACACCTCGGGTATGTGAAGGATGTGCGTGTTGTCACGCGCTGTTATTTGATAGTCCTGAGATACGATTGGTTCATTGTTGAATAGCCACTTCACCTGTAAAAAGAATGTGTTTTTAGTGAATAATCAGTTGTGATTGACAGCTTAGTAACAACCAATCGGATTGTTTTCTGATCTTTATTTATGTTTTTTTGAGGAGCAACTAAGACTGTGAAAAAATATCTTAGTCATCAAGTAACAAATAGAAAGTAACTAATGTTTTTCATCAATAACTAAAATAATGTTAAATGACATTATTATCTTAACAAGCAGGCTGATTCAAATACCTCTCTATTCCTTTGGTTATATGCCCTAATACAATAATCACTATTGTATACGGCTGTACACGAAACATACTTTATTCAAATAGATTTCAAATTCCATCTCTGCCAGGCCTTACCTTTGGACTGGGATAAGCATTTACGACAATCTCCATAGTGCACGAGTCTCCAGGCCTGACTCTCATGTCTCTAAAGATCTTTGTAAACTCAGGAGGAACGTGACCAGCGATCATCGTACGTCCAGAACTGTGGGAGGCTTCTACGAGCCGAGTTTTCATCATGTGATGATCACCACCCTCCTGGTGGTTGGATGACAATAAATTTATTTAACAATAAGATATAGTATTAAACAACTTAAAGTAAATAACAGAGTGTTCAAAATTATATGTAAACATTAAAAATAAGAATATATATAGTATATACCCAAAAATTAATCAAAACTTGTTAAACCATAAGATCTACATATGGTGACATAATACAGTGTAGATAGTAGTTTTGACTAATTCCCCGAGTAGTTAATTGGTAACTTTATCAGTTTTGATAAAATTTCACATCATTACCCCAGTATGGCGGATTACGGTGTAATCAAATATAAAGAGCCAATTCATGGTCCTAATTTGAAGGAATATTTGCATATAAAAAATGCATTGAAATACATAAAATATATCATTCGCCTAAAAAGTGTCTACTATTATAATCATCTTTACCATAAAAAAGGTGCAAAAGCAGATTATATTTCTCTTTTTCAAATAATAACTTTCTGAAAGTCAGAAAGTATCAGCCATCGTGCAACCTATTAAAAATCTAAAAGCTAGACCCTATCATAGATAAATACATTAATGACAATTTCATTTTAAAAAATATTTCTCAATTTTTTTTTTTTTCACCTTTATTATGAGTGAAGCGTAGCATCTAGCCGATCCCGCTTCGTTGGAGGCTTTCACCATATAATTGCCAGCATCTTCTCTGTATACCTGAGGTATGGTCAGACAGTGCAGCTCTCTCTCCGATGATATCTATGAGAAAAAAGAAATTTTAAATCCAGTTGAAGCACAAATTAGGCATAATTACAAATTATATAAATATCTAGCGATTGTTCTGCAATTGATAATCTAAAAATAGTAATGTCAAGAATGATGATATTTCTCAATATAGACGTTCACGAGCAAAAGATAACGGTGTAAATCTCATGCAAGAACTCATAGATTTTAATCAAGTAGCTGTTAATTTCAAGAAACAACAAACACTGTTGATCTGCAAATTAATTTTATTCTTATTAACTAAATAGAATTTATTTAAAATGCAAATAATAGAAAGATTTGATTTCAAGTTGAATGCATTTAACTTGAAATCAAATGATAGATATAACTGTCTTATTCAATGCTCATTAAAAAGCACTCTAACAATGCTACTGATCGGCTCCACCTTGACTATTATAATATACACAGTGCTATATATTATTTGTAATTTTTTAACTAAATGCTATTTTTGGTCGTATTAGGTATTTTTGAATATTTTTACATAAAGAACCTTAAAATCTGCTGAAGTTTGTATCTGATTTCTTCCTCTATACCATTTGATGGTAGGGGTGGGATGACCTATGACCCTGCAATCAAATCTGATCATTTCTCCCTCGGTCCCCTCGATGTCCTTCAGCAACTGAGTGAACTTTGGTGGAACGACATCACCAGGTAGCGACACGGATGCGTCACTCAACTCACTCAACGCTTTTAATCAAAATTAATAACTAAGCTTATTTAAACTTAACTTAATTAACTTAATTAAATAACTTTGCACTTATTTAAGTTTACTTATTTAAGCTATTTGAAATAAGTCAACGTTGGTGTTAAGTTGTATTTCAAACAAAAATAAATCAATTGAACTATACTTTAATTCAATTCAAATCAATTAATCGAAAACGCAAACAAGTTACCATAAAGTATATGAACTGGTCATCTTATTGAAAAATCCATTCAATTGATAGTTTTGCATCATAAAACGATCAATACAAATTAACAATAATATGATAGCAAATATCACATCAGTCCAAATATGTACACAAGAAACTTACGTTCAACCATCAGCCGACAAGTACTTTGTGCAGAACCATGTACATTACGTGCAACACATTTGTATTCTCCGGAATCTTCTAAATAGACTTCGCGTATGATGAGAGAACACTGATCTCCGTTGAATGAAAGTTCAATGTCTTTGTTTTCTTTCAGAGGCTTCTCGTTGTGATACCAGATTATCTAAGAATTATTAAGTTAATACAGCCTATAGATATCAGCATAATATAATTGTAAGTAATTGGATCGTTTGTAACTAATCACAATTATAAAAAAACTTACCATCAATGTTAAAATTACTCAGTTCTGATCAAGCAGTTATTTCCATAATACAAATATTCTACTATCAATAATGAATCATGAATTCAAACTCATAAATAAAATTAATTGCAATCAATCAATCACTCACTCTACCAATAAATCAATATTCTGATCATTCAATAAATAACCGCATCAATCAATAACATCATCAACTGTTGAGATTTTTAAAAATTTAAACACACTTATTATTTTTAATTAAATAGTAAACCCACTAAAGAATATTTAAAACTTACCTCAGGTTCAGGCGCTCCAGAAACCACACATTTGAGATGGGCACGCGCCCCTTCCTGTACTTCTTTATTAGATAGGGGCGTCATAAAGATCGGGATGCCCGGGGCCTTTGTCGGGGCCTCACCGTTGAGCATCATCCCCTCAATGTTTAGCAAGGCTGAAGTGCGCGATTCACCACCTATATTCTTTGCAATGACCGCGTATGATCCGGCATCTTCCGGAAAAACTTCCTTGATTTCCAGCGAAGTGAAAGTTGAGTCAACAACAATCTGAAGATTAACAAAATATCAATAGATTTTATTAAATATTTAGATAAAATAAAGATAAAGTTACTTTAAACAGACAAAGTGAAAGTGAAATGAAACTTTAATGTAACTTTAATTTTTTAATATTGGGCGCCTTTCTATCATTTCAAACGGCTTTACACTTTTTTGCATTTACATGTAATTTAAGTGAAAATAAATAGCTTCATTGTTTGAATTCATCTTATATTCTAAAAAACTCTACTGGATGTTAACTTTATAAGAAACATAAAGCCAAAATAAAGTATATTTCAACTGTGACTATTGTGATGTGCTCTCAAGGTATGGTGTAATGAGCAATAAAAGGAATTGAGATTAAACTTTCAACATAAGCATATACGCCTTCATTAAGAATATGGGGAGAATGGGTATTAGATTAAGATTCTATTTAATTATGAAATTCGGAAAAGCGAAACGGAGAGGGCATGTGAACTCTGGTTTTACGACTTTACGCGGTGTTTCTATGAAATAATAACGTCATGTTTGATTTTATTGTTTTGTAGTTAAGTGTATAAATGGTGCGACAAGTCAAATCAAACTAATCAATCCAAAATAAAAGTAAAGTTTCAAGTTCCTTCCATGACTTTGTATCCAATTTTAATACAAACACACAACGAACTAATTGTAGTTTAATCAAATTCATAATTTATGAATTTAAGTACGGGTATTAGATTAAGATTCTGTTAGATTAAGATTTAATATAGCAAGACCTTGAAGACAGCACTTGGTAGAATCTGTTTATCATTATGCAGCCACTGTATATGTGGTGGTGGTTCGCCAGTGAAGCGACACTGCAAAGTCACACTTTTACCCTCATTCACTGATGTGTCCTTCAAAAACTCCGTGAACTGAGGCTTCTTGATAGCTAGATGATAATACAAGAAAAATCATTATCGTCATTATCAAAATATTATAATAAACAACAGCTGTTTACTTTAAAATTATTGTTATAAGTGTAAAAGCTATGAATTATACCAATCCAGTCAGAATAAAATCTCATCGCTATTAAAGAGGAAAAAAATTGAACATTTGAGAAAAACTTGTCAGAAAGCATATTTAACATTTTTTAATTATTGTATTAGGGAGCATATTAGAAAATTTACACAGACCCTTATTAGACCAGAACCTAACCATTTTAACACTTTGTGACCACCCCAACCAACTTAGGATGACTTTAAAGAAAATATTTAATAACTAACTACTTCTGCTCCAAATTCCAAATAATCTAACAAACTGATTTTTTAATCAAAACTGAAAATAAACTGAAATAAAACTGAAAGTATCACATATGTAATAAGTAACTCACAGATGACTTGCACTCTTGCTGATGTTGAAGTATCCCCTCCAGAGTTGGCCGCCCTGCACACGTACTCCCCGCTGTGATCTTTCACAAGTTTCCTCACCTTCAGCGTACAAGCAGTTCCATCACGCCCTACGATATACTCGGACGAATTGTCCAGATTTTGTTCACCGCGGAACCATGACACAGTCGGTTCCGGAATTCCAGTTACATGACACTCAAGAGAGAGAGCGGAACCTTCCGGAACATCAGCAGAACGGAGAGGGCGTGTGAACTCTGGTTTTACGACTTTACGCTGTGTTTCTATGAAATAATAACGTCGTGTTTGATTTTATTATTTTGTAGTTAAGTGTATAAATGGTGCGACAAGTCAAATCAAACTAATCAATCCAAAATAAAAGTAAAGTTTCAAGTTCCTTCCACGACTTTGTATCCAATTTTAATACAAATACACAACGAACTAATTGTAGTTTAATCAAATTTATTATTTAGCTCTGCATCTTAACTAAGAAAATTACTTTTGACAATAAATTATCATCTTTAACTCTGCATTTGCAAATTGTATTCTTACAAATTTTAATACAAAAGAATCTCTTAAAAAACATATATTTCAAGGATAATAATTAGGTAATTAATTCAAACAAACTATTTACTCCCCTCCCTTATTTATAAATTACAAACCCTAATCCTAACCTATAACTCTTCAAACATTAGAGAAACAAAATATCTAAATCCTTCAATCAACCAACAAGAGTAACTCACCTTTTACTCTCAATATTGCTGATGTTTCCACAGACCCTGCCTCTGTTGTTGCTTTACAGAGGTACCTGGCTGTATCGTCTGACAGAGTCTCCGCAATGGTCAGCTGACAGAGACCCTCGCGATATGAAGTTGCGTAGTCAGGACTCTTAAGCGGCAGAGTTTCTTTAAACCATTCTATCTGAGGAGTCTTAGTGTCGCATTCAAGACGACACTCAAAAGTAAATCTAAGAAAAAATGTAATGCGTTTTGGAATTAGTTTTCAATAGTGCAAAACATAAAGAAATCAATATACAGTATGAGTCAATTCTGTGCATGAAGATTGTAAGTGATAAGAATATTTGTAATAGTGTAAAATATAAAGCAATTGGAATATACATATATATTCTTCATATAAACATTGTGACAGATAAGCATATTTTGATGAATAATTGTAAAATAATTATAATTGTAATTCAATTCAAATTTTACAATCATTTAGTATGTTTACTAGGAGTACTATAAAATTCTGAATTTATTTACGAACACACACATTAACTGGAATAAAAATACTGGCAGGCTATTTTTTCATTGATTGATGTGTCAGCAGACTAACTAAATATAGTAAATAGTCAGTAACTAATAACTCATTAGTACTCAATAACAAATACAGAAAATACTAAATAAATACTAATAAAATAAATATATATATATACTGTATCGGAACTGAATTAGGATTTTTAAATTTTGCGATAGCCTAATTCTGATATCTATCTAACTCAATTAATGATAGAATATGCATCTATGGTATCAATAATAATTCAAAAATTATGACGCTGATGACTTTATCAACCGATAATTATGGTAATGCCACCATCTGCCAACCTTTGTCCTTCAGTGATCTCAGCATTCTGAAGTGGCTGCACAAATCTTGGCTGCCTCGGAGCCTTCTTGTCAACAACCAGTTCCATCTGAGCCAGGATGGCTTCTTTTTTCCTCAGATTGTCTCTCAAGATGGCCAACTCTTCGATGGCTTTCACAAAAGCGGCCAAAGTTTCTTGATTTCTGTCCACAATGTGTTGTACTTTCTGTGGACCTGCCACATTGCCTGGATAACGTGTAATAAAATATGCAATGTAGAGATTCTATGGAGTAAACTGGGGGGGGGGGTGCTGGAAGTTTATGCATGCTTAAAATAAAATAAGTTTAAGATAAAATAAACTCAAGGAAATTTTGCAAAATCTAATGAGTTTACAGATGAACAAAACAAATATGAGCAAATGTCCATGCTCGTTAGAGAAGTGCTAAGAGCACCAGACTGGATCGCGACGGGTCCAGGTTCAAATCCCAGAATGTTCACTAATTCTCTAACATGCTGCACCCTTTAGTAAGCTGCTCAAATTAACAGCTACGTCTGAAAAAATTTTCAAATAATACATCAATCCATGATGCTAAACTAAACTTAAAAACATCTTATAAAAAAACATGCAAGAATGAATAATCCTGATCAAATAGATTCGCTTCTACAAACCGTAAAGAGCAGTGGCAATTTTTTCCATTTCATTGAGTCTCCCATCCTGCTGTGCTCCTCCCACTGTTCTAAAGTCTTCGAGTTGATTGATTAGACCATCAGCATCATCAGATGTCTTACAGTCTGTGGCCTTGCGACCAATGTTGAGAAGAAACTGTCCGGCCTCTGTGATCCAACCCTCGCTCTGCAAAAAACGATTCAATTCAAAGGATTCAAGGACACAAGTGGGAATGAGAAGTTTGAATCAGTAATTTTAGTATATTTAGATCTGTAATAAAATCTGACATCAAATCTGATATCAAAGAAAACGAATAATGTATCATAAAATCACAAGTAATACAAGCTACCAATAAAACAGCAAAGATTAAAAAAGTAACATCTAACATTAAAAAAATTTTAAACAAAAAAACATAATACGCCCTATTAGTAAAACATCATTAAATTGACGAAATTAGACAAATACAATGAAACTCTATTTAATTACCATACTAAAATATATATTGAAAAAGCATCCACAATCTCAACTAATTCATCAAATCAACGAGCGCCAAACAAGAACTTACCCCGTCCATGAGTTCAAAGAACCTCGTCGACTCATCCAATGCACGGTGATACTCGCTGATTGAGTTCTGGAAGTCATTCCACTTCCTCTTGACTTCATCAACCTCGTGACGAATACGACGTGAATCGTAATGGCCGCTTGAGATCATAGTGTCGGCTGTGTTTGAGAAGTTCTTTACCTACACAATGCGAATAAAATTAATTTTATAATGAGAGCTTGAATTTTGGCAGTTTAAATAACTTTTAAATATATTCAATAATTTCATTGTTACTCTGATGTTTTAAACAACAGACAATATAGCTAATCATGATTAGAGAGAGCAGGCAGTGAGAAAGATTTAATTTTATTTTAGACGATGTTGTGGATGTCAGTTATACAAACTGTGTTTTAATCTATTAGCTTCATATTACAGTAAAATGTTCTGCAGCATTTCTTACACATTAAATGTTATTAGTTTGTAAGTAATTCTGTCATTAAACTGATAAGAAAATATTTATTAATTCAAAACTTCAAAAAAATTTAAACTTCCGCTTCTCAAAGTTCGCAGAGCTTAAATTATTACATGATCAAATTACAACAAAAGTCTGAAGGTAAAACAACCTTTCCTCCAACAAGTTGAACTGATTTGTCAAACTGTTTAAAAGCTTGCGCAGTCATTTTGACGGAAGACAAAGAACTGCCGTAGTTACCATGTCTGGCATTTAGCTGTCTCTGTAACTCATCTAATTCTCCGTGCAACTGAATAACAAAATACATATAATGATAATTTTAACAATTACGTTATTATTTTTTAATAGTTTCTCAGGTAACAAATTAATCAACATATCTCAACACATCAATGTATCTTTTGTGTTTCTTAATAGCTTCTTTCACTGCTAGCTAAGGATTATTTACTTTGTGAAACAATCAACATATCTCAATTGCATTCATGTTTATGATTCCTTAAAGCAATAAGTTTTATAAATCATTACGTCGCATAATATCTTTCTCTTCACTCATTTTATATAGAATCATATTAAATTATACCTGTTTGAGATCAAAGTAGAACTGGCACATTGCCAGATTCTGTTCAAGTCTTATTTTCTGATCCTCCCAAGTTCTTTCCCAAGCTCTTCTTCTTTTCTCTGTCATCTGTAGAACCTTGGACACTTCATCTTTGGCTACAGCCTCAGACTCCTGTGTGCAATAAATAATAATATAATCAGACTTCGTTTATACGCATAAAATATTTCTCAAACGGATAAACCAGAGAAATATACTTTCACTGCAGTAAATTTGATTTATATAAGTTTCAATAAATTATTTTCATATAGCCTGACGTAGCTTAATATTTAATTCTGTTTCCACCCGTTTCATTGCATTTTATACAACTGTAATAACATTCGCATATTCTTTTAACAAAACAAAGATTTGTTAATAATTTTCTAAATGTAAACTTTCATCGACTATGAAAAATATAAAATTACTAATTTAAATAGAATCTAAAGAGTGAATAAAAAATATTTTCAAGTGTTATTAAATGACACAAATCGCCAAAAAAGAGAAATAATTTCATTGATTAAAATGAAATTTTCTAAAGACTTCAACCGACCTGTTGTCTGACTCTGATTACAATCTTCTCTCCTTCATCTGCCGTGTAATCAATCAGTTGATTAACTTTTGTGCGCGATGCGTCATGTTCGCGCAACAAAAGTTGTGCACTGGTCAATTCTGTGGGAAGTTCAGTGGAAGAATATGCTTTCTCCGTTGTGTCTATGAGCTTATCAACCTGATTAAATAGATTAAATCTATCAATCTTGCATGACTGTTAATATTCAAAATCAGAAAATGTTATCTTGCTTAACGTAACAACTAAAAATGTTAAAAAATAACAAAAATTTACACTGCTGCACGTTAAACATTAAATTTTTTCCATAAAATCTTCAGTCATTCTATCTTCATTTCATTGACCTTTTGATACATTGAATTTTTGATTGCTGATATTTATTTTCAAATCAAATGAATTAAAACAAAACTGTAATGTTCATTATTAAGAGAAGATGCTAAAATATTCATAACTAAGCTAGAACAAATCACTTAATAAACTGATTGACAGTAACATTTGAATTACAATATATTAAATAAAAGATAATTATCAAAAGAAATAAAGAAAGAAAACTACATAAAATTCAAGTTATAAGCAAAATCACAACATATAAAGATACCAAAATCACCGAATAAAATGAAAGAAAAACAGAGAGAGATAGAAAAAAGCAAAGAAAAAAAGAATGACTAGTTAAACAAACCTGTGCAAGACTTTCAAAGAACTTGATAGTCATACGCAGAAGAGTCTGGTACTCATTGATTCTTGCCTGGAAGCGAGTGTGCACACGAAGCAACTCACTGATGATCTGATCTCTCTGACCTTTAGTGTCGCCTTGCAAGGTCAGCATCTCTGCAGTCTTCAAGTGCTTCTCAACCTCATCCTGAGCTCTCTGCAATTTTACGGTTACGTTTAATGTCTGGATTGCCATATTATATAAACGATAATAAAACTAAGCGACAATGTGAAGCTAAATTAAGTCTGGGTAATAAAAATGTATCAACACAAAAAGAGACTAATAAAAATTTTCAGCAGAATTTACTAACATCCTTCTCACTACCATCACATAACCTCTTGCTATCATCACAAGTACGAAATTATAAAAATTTATTCGTCACAATTTCCAAAGAAATTTATCCTCAATTACCATGTACACGGAACCAACTTAATACATGCTATAAAGCGTAATTCTACCTTAGCAATGGGAATAAACTTGTTGACTTTATCCTGCATCCTCTTTGCTTCTTCCATTGTTCCACCGAGATATCCAGAAATGTACGGAGCAAACAGTTCCTTCTCTTCTTTCATCATCCAGTCAATCGTCTGAACGCAATAATTCATAAATATGTTCTTTATGAAAAAAGAAAATAATTGTGCATAAAACTCATAATTAGCTATTTTTTCAATGTTCAATAATCATTGAAAAACAGTGAAACAATTTGTTTCTTGCTTATAAACTGCAGCCTTATTCCGCAGCTTGATAATTGATAATGTCCTAAAACTAAGTCACAATGATTGTTTTAAGAATTTATGAATTTTAGAAAAATTTTAAGGAATTCATATTCAATCTCAACACAATAATTTCTACCTTGCGAACATCCTGGACAAACTGATTCCACTGGGATTTGAACTCACGACCTGTGGTCACGTGTACCTTCCAATGCTCGTAGTAATCGGTAATAAGGAACTTTCTCTCTGAGAAGTGAGATAGGATTGTCTCCACAACAACTATTGCTTTTTTCCTGTCCAATTGCTCATCTACCTTCTCCTGAAAATTTACAAATTTTAGTTGCAAATAAATTGACTAATTGCAACAATTGTTAAAAGGCCTCTTCGAAATAAAATCAATTTAGAATAAAAATATATATTAGAATAAACATTCTCTTTAACAACATAATCAATGAATCCAAATTCAAACCAAAACCCTGCAAATAATATTCTTTTTACAAAAACAGGCAAGACAACAGAAAAACGTTGCTGTTTGAGCATTGCAATTTTTATTTTATCCATTTCATTACAGAAAATTGATGTAAAAAATGTTGAATCTCTATATTTAAAACAACATATAAATAATACCGCTGTTTTAGCACAGCAAATAATTGAAAAAAATACCGATTCAAAACAAAAAGAAATATAAAATGGCTCACTTCTTTGGCTTGTTTAATGAACTGTTTTCCTGAAGATTCAACTTGACCGAACTCATTGTTCATTTTAGAGAAATTTTCTTCCTTGTGTTGAATGGCTGAGTCGGGTACTTGTGTCGGGTCAAGTTTCTCTACTTTCAAATATTCTTCCAACACGTCCATCTGTATTGCAAGCTGTCAACAAAAAGAAATATCATGTAGGTTTTTGAAAATTAAATAAACAGAAAAACAAATAAATGAAAAAACTGTAAATAACTAGTCATCATTTTTAATAATTTAATATTAGCATTTAAGAAAGGTACTGAAAATGTAACTGGACAAATAATCATACCATTTTATTATACCTTGCAGCAAGGTGCAAAAAGTGAGGAAAATAAAGTCAATTATATGAAAACTTAAGAAAATTGAATTTAGCCAATTATACAAAAAATTAGGACAATTGAATTTAGCCAATAATATGAAAATTAAGACAATTGAGTTTAGCTCTAACATAATCAGCAATACATTCTGTAATATTTCATAACATATTTAATAATAAATTCCCATGATAAAACTCCAGACCTGTTGCGCTTTCTTGTGGAAAGCTACGTATGAGAGAGCGAGTTTGATTCGCTGTTTGACAGTCTCATGTAAAGCGTCCCATTGTTCACGGAACGCCTTCACTCTCTCATTGGCTGCCACGGCCGCCGGGTCACCTGACTTGGCTAGCTCTTCGGCGGTAGTCGAAAGGGATGTGACATCACCACGCTTGTTCTGCAGATGGAAAAATATTTATAACATATTGCACGAATAAAATTTGATAGAACCTGACAAATATATTGAATATCGTTGATTAAAGCCTTTGTTATCTCTTAATCTATCTTAAACTCTTAATCTATCTTAAACTCTTAATCTATCTTAAACTCTTAATCTATCTTAAACTCTTAATCTATCTTAAACTCTT
>JAQIXG010001338.1:0-22798 GCA_034700105.1 Oconnorella tubifera
ATATTGAGGGGGATAAGTCGATGTTAAGGATTAGTGCCAGGGATGTTCTAAGCGTGGTATCATAGGATGCCAGCTCAAGACTGGAAGAGCAGTTAGCGGTATGGAGAATGTAAAGAAGCTTTGGTATTGCTTAAGCAATAATAATTGGTTAGTAACTTTCTAATCTTCTCGCATTATTTTAAGAATTCCGTCCAATTTTTTTAACCTTGGTTATTTTTATGATGTATTTTGTTCAATATATATATTGTGTTCTGTTGAAATAAATATAATCATATTACTAACGCAACTTTATATATTATAGGTTGGAAATATAAAGAAAAGCCTTGGTGTACTGACATCACAAAAGGACTCTGGTTTAACATGGCAGATTGCGATTGCTGTGATTGGTGGGGCATTTCTCATAACTGTCATCATTCTCATTGTCGTTTTTACTCGCAAAAGTTTTCATAGTAAACGAAAATACAAGAAACTTCAGGCTCAAATGAATGCGTTGGAAAGTAGAGTCAGAATTGAATGTCGTCAAGGTTAGTAAATTAATTTTTTTAGCAGTATTCCTAATAATAGGATTGTTTACTAATTTATACTCCGCTCATGGCGCTGCAATTGTAGTCGTAGTCCAATCATTTAATTGTAATAAATAATTAATTTATGTTAATTGTAAATAATTCATGTATAATGTCAATTATAAATATTATTGCCGTCACTGTGTCAATTGATAAATTACAGGTGATCAAGAAATTTCATTTTCTTACTGTTGGAATATATTTATAAAGTTTTATAAGCGTATATTAATTGTGAAATGAATTTGTTTTCTAGCTTTCGCAGAGCTGCAGACTGATGTATCTGATTTCACAAGCGATATACATATCATTGGAATTCCATTTTGGGATTATAAAATGTACACATTTAAGCTTCTCTTTCCTGGAACAAATGATCACAGAATTTTGCATCAACCCGTTAATGTAAGCAAAAAATTTCTAATCAGCATTTTATTTAAAAACTCCAGATTGGAATCGCTTAGATTAAATTGTGCTAATACTCACAAAGTGAAATGTTTTAAATTAAAATTTTGCACAATTACTGAATATGCAACTTAAAAATGGTTGGATTCTTTACTAGGATTAAAGAATCCCACGAATCCCATATTGTCAATTTATATTGCAGATGAATTTAAATAAAAAAGAATTTGAGTATCGATTTTGTACTATTCAAAATATACAATTAACTTTGTACATTTAAAATAAAATTCAAAATAAAATAAATTTTATATATGATTGAATTTACAAGGGCTTTCTATATTCTAGTTAGTAAAGAAGACTTTTGTAAATTCCTATTTAGAACCATTAATGTGCAATATGCTAGCATCTGTCTCCGCTGTAATATCTGTATATTTAAGAGTTTTAGCTATGTATTGTAAGAGTTAATTTAGTGTAATTTCTTTTACTTAAAACTCTATCAATTCTTATTTTTGTTGAAGCCTAAGCATAAGCACGGGGGATTCAATCAGAAAATGCATCAGTTTAATCAGCTGTTGAGCAGCAAATATTTTCTTTTGATTTTTATTCGAACTCTTGAGAAACAAGAGAAAGAGTTTGGAATGAGAGACAGGTCTGTTGTTATATCTATATAATTACATTTATCTATTTCTCCGTAAGATTCTCTCAATGTTAAGACCTTGATTAATGCATAAACATTGTATTATTTACTAAATAAAGGTCCTAGTATCATTTTTCCTCGTATGTCTTGTCTCTACTCTTTATCTAGTATTATCAATTCTTAACTAGTAAAGAGATGTTATTTATTTATTTGTAAATTTTTCTTGTTTTATTTATTCTATCTATTAATATTATCTTTAATGTATTTTATCTATTGGTATTTTTTTAGCTTTTATGAGTTTAGTATTAGTAAGGTACATCTCCGTTATTAAATTAATTTTTTCAAAATACTTTTAACATCGCATTAGTGTGACTTTAAATGAATTATTAAATAGTTTCTTATGCAGGGCAAATGTGGCTTCATTGTTGATGATAATTCTCTTGAATAAGATGGAATATGCAACCGAGTAAGTTGCAATAATATATAGCTTTTTTATTTTTTCTGTAATTATTTTACTGTGCCTATAGCTCTGTTATGTATCCAAAACTTTCTTTTTTCCATTTCTAGCTAACCAAACGATAATGAATGATGCAAATGCTAGCAATTTGAACTAACATAAAACATTCATACCTTGGCTTATATATTTCAGTTATTTTTTCATTGAAATAATTGAAACTAGATCAACTGAAACTGCTGATTTTTTGCATTTTATTTAACGTTTATTTTTACAAATATTGAACATAATCGTCAGCATTTCAATTTCAATCAACTGATTTAATTTTTATTGCTTTGATACATTAAATTCATAATTTTATTCTACTGATGGATCAGTAGTGAAGAAACTATTTAACTGTTACAATAGTAAGTTACATAAATATGATTTTTTTATTTTCAGTATTGTTGAGGTTCTTCTAGGAGATTTGATAGACAGATCTATTGAGAAAAAAGCTCCAAAACTGATGCTGCGACGGTAAAAGAACACTCTGTTGTTTTAAGATAAATTCTATTTATGAAATGTAATAGAAACTGTATATATATTTGCATTAGATTTTTTACTTTCATATATTTCCTAACATAAATAGGTTCTTGCAGAAATGTTATCAGTGAGGGACAGTTTATTGAGTTGTAATAATATTACTTTTTCTCTAGAATATGATCCATTATACAGTTTGGAATGACTTTATTCAGATATTTTAAATTTTCATGATTAGTATTGACTATATCTATTTATTCAGTAATTTTAACTATTTTCTGTTTTTGCAAAGTATTATTCTTTTTGATTCTAAACTTACATGTATTCCGAATTTGTCGATTCTTTCCTGGGTTGCAGCTTTGCTCTCTGTCTATAACAGTTTCTTTAGTACGTGACTATAACATTACTGTGATATATGCACAATTGGTTTTGTAATTCTTTCGACAGAACTGAATCAGTTGTTGAGAAGCTACTTGCTAATTGGTTGTCACTAGCCATGTATGGTCACATCAAGAAGCAGGCTGGTCCCGCCCTCTTTATGCTTTTTAAGGCCATAAAACATCAGACAGAGAAAGGACCTGTAGATGCCATCACTGCTGAGGCCCGCTTTTCATTGTCAGAAATTCGGTTGCTGAGAGAAAACATCACGCCAACTACTCTTGTTAGTAGTTCTTATTAAGAACACACGTTTTTGTCATTTAAAAAATATTTGAGTCAAATACATGATGAAAAGTTACAGGGCATTGAAAAATGATATAATAATATTTTGTAACTTCTTTTAATTATTTTGTATAAGTTAATAATGTTAATTTCTATAATAGAAGCGATAACTACATGTATTATAAGAAATGTGACAAACTGTGTTTAGTCATGAACAATGAAAATTATATATTTAGTGTAATTATTGCAGTGCACTACTGATTTAATGTATATGTAATGTCACAGTGATGCAACATTTTAATGAAATATTTTATAAGCACGCAAAGAAACATTTTACTCTATGATGACTGAAATTAATCATTTTAACTTATTGTAATACTGTAGTTTATTGTTAGATTCTAATTTGTATCTTCTAACAATGCAGTATAATGTGATCTATTTTATATATTTCAGTCTGTTTCTGTGATTGATGAAGATAATCCAAATCAAGCCATGGTTTCATGTAAGATGTTAGACTGTGATACTATAACTCAGGCCAAAGAGAAAGCTCTTGATGCTATTCACATGAATGCACCTTATTCCTGGCGACCTCTGTTGAATCGTGTTGAATTGAGTGAGTGTATTGTATATTTATAACAGTATTAAACTTTATAATCATTTGAATATTTTGTATTTGAGAGTTAGTATATCTCTTGAGCATAAGATTCCATGAAATATTAAAGTTGAAATATTTGATGAAATATTCAAGTAAGTAATGTAGTAATGTAGATAGATAGTCTTTGAAATCTGTTTTTTTTATATGAAACTTCACAAAGTTTTAGTTTAGTATACTAACTTCGAAATACATGAAAAATAAAATAAGCATTTAATAGAGTGCGCTCAATGCAAAATTTGATATTAAATATGGAGATTGAGTTTATTATTTTATTCATTAATTATAACTAATATTATATTGGCACAGACTACGAAGCAAAATAAATTTTTTTCTTAATTATTATTCTTTTGCAAAATTATTATTTTTTACTTACTCTAGATAAATTAATAAAATAAACTTACTCTAAATAAATTAATAATTTATTAAAATAACACAAATTGTTATTTTATTAAATGTTTTTCATATGAGATTATTTATTTAATTTACAAATAAATAATCTGAAATGAAAGCGCTTTTGATTATTAAAAAATGAAATTCTTTAAAGTCTACATATCTGATATTCATACCAAATGTAGATTAATTATAAAATATTTCTTTATGTAATTTTTTCGTGTAGTGTGGAAAATGGGTAATGCTCGACTTTTATTGCAAGACGAGGACCAGACTTCAGTGGCTACAAATGGTTGGAAGAAGGTCAACACTTTGGGTCACTACCACATTCCTGACCAAGCAATATTTATTCTTACAATGCAATCAGACTCTGAAGATTCTGTTCATACTGTGCACGGTAATTTCTATTTACAATGTTGCATGTCTTGCATACTATTCTTCTTTAAGCAGATCAGTATGAATTAAAATCATGATATTTTATTGCATCCAAAGAATTAGCCCAAATTTCATGATTTAAGCCTAATCTCAAAATCATTGTTTAACTGTAACAGTAGTAGTTTCTCTCTATACTGTATATTGCATGATTTGATTTATTAATAAATTGATTTTATATTGTTTAGTTACAATGATTAATTGATTTGAAAATGATTTGTTTAGTTTAATTTGTAATGTATAGTCTTGCGTGGCAGTATTCTTAAAGCCTATGCTTAATAATTTAAATTTAATGCTATAATAATTTATTTGACAATCATATTGAAATAGGCAATTTGGAGATTGACAGTGGCACTTCTCAGAAGTCAATAAGAGTTGAAATTGAAGGAACAAAAGTTTGTCATTTGGTCAGTAATTCAATGTTGTGTGTCTGTATTATGCTTAATGTGTTTGTATTATGCTTAATGTAATCTCATTTTATTACTAGTCATGAAATATCATGAAATTCGTTACTCAATTATTATTGGAAATGTTATGTACAGAATACTACAGATATGAGATATCTGAGTGAGTAATGAATTCTGGGATTTGAGTATACTATATTGACTTAATTAAGAAGTAATAGCGAAAAATTTATTTGAAAACAATGATTATGCATCAGATATTATCCATTAATGAATTTTTAAAAAGTGAAATTTATAATGCTAATAATTATTCTGTGCTGTTTGACTGCAGTAGAGTGTTTAGAATTTTAATTACTTGTTTATATTTTCGAAGATTAATTAAATTATTTAATTCTTCAGACGAAACATGATGACAATCAAAATATCAATCGAACGCAAAAGGTCATATCAGAGATCTTTCTCACACGCCTGTTATCAACTAAGGTTACACTTACATCTTTACTTGACACCTATGTATATTACATGTTAATTTTACATGTAAAGTTATGTATTATATTTTAAACGTTGCAATAATTGTATTATTTAATCATAACTTAACAATCCCAGCATGTTAAATTAATTTTATATTTAAGATAAATAAATGTAAATTTAGATTACTGCAGTTATTCTACTCAACTTCTATTTTACTACTACTTTGTTACTTCTTTACAAAGACGAATCATTATTGTATGATAATGACAACATAAAAGTATTGTGTTTTATAATCAATTATTAATAACTTATTATGTAGAAATCATTATATATAATGCTTACATAATATGTTGGTTATTTGGAACCACTATAAATATTGTATTTTTACATTATTCTTTCTTAATGATTGCTTTTGAGTTATAGACCCAAATTTGAGTTTCAGATCAACATTTTCAATATATACATGATACATTTCAGATTACCCTGCAGCAGTATATTGATGACTTATTGAAGACTATCTTTCAAGTGGACAGCACACTGCCACCTGCTGTTAAATATTTGTATGATTTTATGGACAGTGCGGCTGTGAGACATGGTATAACAGACGTTGATGTCGTTCATACTTGGAAAAGTAATAGGTAGACTGACAGCTAGTGATCCTTTAGCAATTTTATGCAAATTTTGGATGAAAACCATGATGTGTTTATTGTAAATAAGCTTATTTGTATTTGACATTATATGTTTATTTTTTAGGTTCCTTTTTTCTTCTACTAAATACTACAACTATAATGCAATAACTATTAAATATAAAACAGATATAAAATACAATTACTTTATTTTGTGCAATACGTTATATCATTTCTGATTCTCAACTAATTTTTTTTCAATCAGTTTGCCATTGAGAATTTGGGTGAATCTCATCACTAATCCAGAGTTCTTATTTGACATAAAGAAATCTGTGGTTGTGGAGTCTTGTCTTTCAGTTATAGCTCAGGCATTTATGGAAAGCTGTTCGACTTACGAACACAAACCAACTAAGGTACTTTTTTTTTTTAGCAGTATAGAAATGTAACTAGTAAATATTTAAAAATGTGTTTGTAATAAACCTATACACTTTTAATATGAATTTCTTCTTTTAATGCGGTTTTGATGCGGCTTTAAGTAATATTTTTTAAAACATACTAAATATTATAGAATTTTTATGGAAAATATAGTTCACTTCTTGGCTTCTGTTATATATGTTTTTGTTTAGTTGTTCTAATATTGTAACAACTACTCCCATCATTACTTGTATCTAATTCTAATATTTTTTAAAAATCAAATAGTTAGTTAAATAGTTAAGATAATGCAATTTGCTACTTTACACTATATATCATTGAATATAATATTATTTTATTTTTATCAGGATGCGCCGACAACAAAGCTACTGTTTGCTAAAGATATTCCTCGGTATCGTGAATTGGTTCAAAAGTTTTACAAGGATGTCAAAGAGTTGCCATCTGTCTCTAGTAAAGTTATGAATCAACTCATGACTGATCTCTCCATGGTAGAAATTCTGCATTTGACTTATTTCAGTTTCAAATCTCAGAATATAATGCGTTGATTGTGAGACCTATTGTTAATGAGGCTAAAATTTTAGACTGGCTTATAATTAGTTAGTATCATTTACTGATATCGAGCAATTTGTAAAAACTTTAATAGGCTACAATCACTTTATGCTGTCATCACAACAGTTTGTGGTGTATAGAATGCAGAAAACATTATAAAAATGTACGAAAAGATGAATGTAATATTATAAAGCAGACAGTTTATATTGATATGTATCAGTACACGAATAAATGTCTTGCATTAGTAAAATATATGTTGTCAAGTTTAGTTGTAACTTATAGTTTATTGAAATAGTAACATAACTTGTTAGTTTGACAGCTTATAATCTATTCTCTTTTTATAAATTTTAATGAATAAAATTTTTGTGCGTTCAGACGTATACTGCAGATTTCAATTTGGAAGTTGCTCTTAGAGAATTGTATAAGTATGCAACGGCTTATAATTATGAGGTATTTATTTAGATTATAAAGTTTAGTACTTTATTTATGATTTCTGGTGGCATTCTTATAGTTTTGATATAGTTAGGTAAGAAACTGAAAGATAGAAAATATATATTAACAGATATATATATTTTATTCTAATTTTATTAAGAACAACATATTGATCTTAGAGAATTATTTTGCTTTTTGTCATAATATGTTATGTTCATATATTTGCTATTTTTTAAATAATAATTATTTAAATTCTGTTATCCGGAGTAAATTTAACTCCGGTGATAGTATTTATATTTCAATTAATTTTTATAAATGAAATTCTGACTTTTTACTTGCCTGTTACAGCTGCTTACCGCTCTAGACAATGATCCTTCCGCAAAGAAAATGAGATTTGGTTTGAGATTTCAGCAACTTGAAGGGATTTCTGAAAGTGATGCAGACGACGAATAAATGCCAGTCTTACTCGTATGTCTTCCAAGTCTTACCTAAGTCATATCCTTCATCTAACTGTAGTGTTACTTAAGTTAATACAAGCTTGATACAAAGCACATCTGCTAAGAATAATAAATTTTTACTATATCTAATTTGCACTTATATTATTGAACAAAAAAAAGAAAGAATTTTTTTCTCATGAGCAATATCGACATTTTTCAGTTTTATTTATTTTTGTTTAGAATTTTTTATAAATAATATTTCTGGGAAGATCTTCAGATATCGATACTAATTTTTATTTTGAAGTTACTTACTAATTTTTATTCTGTAATTAATTTATTCTTTATAATTTCTAGTGGTATAGATCCACTAGTACCATTATAAAAAATGTACTATAGGGCTAACTGTTCCTTTTACTAAAGTTATCTTACTTGGATGTATGCAACTAGCGACTCTCAAATATTGTGATATTATTGTACAGTTGTATAATTTTGTGCTTTTAGGTTTTGTGTTCATGCGTTGCTTATCATAATACAAGCTTCAAATTTTTGTAATTTTATAAGATAATTTGTGTGGTATCTTATAGTATTTTATTACAAAGACTCAATTATTTTATTCATTGCTGTATAGTTAGTCAATATACATGTCTATTTCATCCGTAATATCTTTATTCATAAGGTTTTTAACAAATAAAACTAACATTTATTTTAATAGAATTTATATATTCATGGCCATCCGCAGAATGAGACGAGATGATGATCCTTAGGTGTATAAAAATGGATATTTAACATATTTTAAATTTAAGTGTAACGTTACTCGCATATTTTTTTAAAATTAACAAGCCTTGTTGAAAACGTCTTGGTTACTAATTTGCATACTGTAACACCAATATGAAATTATGATCTAACATGATGTTTCTAAATGAAATTTGGATTATTATTTGTTAGATTTTTCATTATTACATCATTTTTATTTCTTTTACATTTAAAGAACTACAACAAGATCATATAGGTCATCGAGATCTTGGAGATCTTGTGAAATAAAGGAAAAGTTTAAAGTGATACTTTAAATTTCCTAGTATAATCAGATTTAAGGAGACTTGTTACAAATATAATTCGCAGTTTATTTATTCACAACGTAATTTTGCAAGCTATTTTGGGTAATTGCATGAATTTGTCTACATGAATTGCATGAATATGTTTCCCGTATTTATAAAAGTAATTTAGGACAAAAATTTGTTTATAATTTTGCTATTATATTAATAATAGCTATTGTGAGTTCATATTTAATTCATATCTCAACTCAAGCTATATCTAAACGTAAAATTCTAATGTTAAATTTTAACTTTTATGTTGATTTGAACTTTCTATATTTATTATGTTGTGGGATAATCGTTTCGGAATAAGGTCATATTTCTTGTGCTATTTTAAATTAAGTATGAAATATTTTTATCAACTATTTATTGTTAGTGGGCAAAGTTTGCTGCTAAATTGTTATGTATTCAATTTATGATGTATTGTACCCAAACTTTTATATGTGTGTAATTTACTCTTAATTTGCTCTTTATTTCATAAAGAACTTAATCTGAGTCGACCTTGCTCTCCGATTCATATTATACCTTATTTACTGTTATAAATAATATTTTACTCTGCCTACAAATACACGTAAAAAAACTGAAAAATTGTAATTTATGAAACTTTCTGTAGTTAATTAGACTTGAAATAGTGGCATTATAGATAATCTTATCATTGATCTTAACTGCAGATTTTGACTTTTAGAAAAGATGATATTATTAAACGAGTGTTTTTTGATGCTCTCTGTTACGAAACTGAAGTGCATATTTGAATATGAATTTCAATTACAACTAAATTTCAATTCGTTGTCATTATTAACTTTGTATATACATATAACAATAGTTACTGCATCTGCAAACCGATACTGTTTCATTAATTATTGTATATTGTGTATAACAATTTATGCTAACTCGAGAAGACTTAATGTATGGTTATTCTGTATTATAATGCGATTTATTTTGTTGTATTGTATTTGTTCGTATTCATGTTATACAATCGTGACGTAGCATACATGACAGTTTTAATCGTAAATCAAAGTATATTGTTTATATTAATAAAAATCAAATTTTCATACTGTTTCTGTTTGTTCAAGTCTTTCGTATTTATTGATTACATTAAACGACAGTAATTGAGCATCAAACGTTACATTGTTAGTACGTTTTAAAATAACAGTTTTTTTACAATTTATATATTCAACGCTGCATGATCGAAGTGATAAAAATGGTGTCACAATAATTAATCGATATATTTTTTATCAATAACTGTGTTTCTTGCCTATATTTCCGACCGATTTTTGATATTTTGTTAGTGTAACTCCTGTATACTTTTAAATATAAAATGTTTCTAATTTGGTCTAGGTAATGATAATAACAATATAGAAATCCAGTAAAGCTATATTGTAAGCTTAAAAATTTCTTAGAACTTTTTAAAGTATGTTATGAATTTATTCAGATACTGATTTATAGTTTCTCAGTAGTAATTAATTAAGCCTTGTACCTCATGTGAAATAATTGGCACAAAATTGAGTATATACTGAATAATTTGACGTTATCAAATAACTTCAAACTAGTTTCAATTTGTTCTGAACTATCATGATCATCATTCTGGTCGTATACTATAGTGACTCAATTATGAAATTAATTTACTAATTATTACTAATTTTAATTAATTAACTAATTTCTTGCAATAACCTACAAAATCAGCTAACAACAGCGAATTGTCAGGATTCAGAATTAACAAGAAGTTGAGATTTACTTTAGCAGCAGTTCATCAAATAAAATACATCTCTTCAGAAACCCCGGTAGCAGTAAACAGTCTGTCTTAACACGAGGACTGTATCCGAGACTCTCACGAATTCGCCGCAGACAAGTATCAAACAAAGTCTTCGGGTTTGTAACCTGACTAATGAGCCACAGCCAGAAATCACAATCGTTAATTAGATGTTCGGGAACATTATCACCATCGAACAGATAACGTTCTGTGGTGAGAGAAGCTCCTGCTAGGACAAGTATTCGAGCCACTTCAAGATGGCCTTTGATTATAGCGCATTGAAGAGGCGTCACTTCGCAGTATATGTGATTTATTTTCAGTTCACCGATGAAGTTGAGCTTACAGTTTGAGCGAATAAGGATTTCAACGCAGCTAATGCAGTTGTTGTGGGCTGCTGCTAAAAGCGGAGTTACCCGACAGTCATCTGTGAAGTATAAAAAAGCTAAAAAAATAGAATATAAGGATTGATATGTAAGGATGGATAACGGATAGGTTTAACCCCATGTAAAAGTGGCTGTATGCTAAAGTAAAATATCATGCTAATAAAACTCTAATTTCCTGTAAGAATTTCCTGTAAGATTATACTGAAATTTTATTCTAAACTCAAAAAGACAGGATCGAATTTTAAAATAAAAATAAACATTCATATATTACACACCCGCTAGATCAGGATCCGCTCCTCGGTTTAAAAACAACTTCACTAATTCCACAGCCCCATGTTCGGCGGCCATCTTAATCGCCGTCCCGCCAAATTTATGCCAGCGCGTTCGTGGCGCGACCTCGTTGAGCTGATACCCTGCATCGATGAGCGCCGTCGCTATAGCGAGGTCGTCGGGTGTCACGCCTCTCCCCCGCCGTCGACAGACGTACAAGAGATTTAGCATAGAGTTGAGATTTGCTTCGTCGCGATGATTTACATCACTTCCTGCATCTAGAAGAAGGCGAACGTACTCGAGACGGTCTAGATTAGCGTATACGATAGCTTCCTGGTGAAATGCAGAGGACATTCAGCTAATGCAATTAGATTTTATGTTTTATAGTTTGATTAGTAGCAAACAAACAATAATAATGATAAGAACACTGTACTATTTATTAATTCAAATATAACACAGAATATTTATTGCACATAATGATCTTTACGAAACAAGAATATTTATTGAATAATTAATTAATATGAGCAGTACATAAAAAACAAATATAATATACAAGGTGCACCAAAAATAACCCCCTAACGATTTTGCGATAACTAAGCCAAAAATAAATATTTTTTTTTCCCAATTTTGTTGGTTTGTATAGTTTGACATCTAAGTACAAAATTTCAATTTGATATCTTAATTCGTTAAAAAATTATGACTTTTCTACAAAAACATTAAATTTCAATTTAACCAAGCTCTATAATAGAGCATTCTCGTAATTTTGTAATTTTTTGTCAAATAATTAGCTTATAACTTTTTTTATAAAACAGATCATTTTATGAACACTGTATCTGTAGATAAAGTTGATGACAAAAATAGCCTCTGTCTGTTCTTATCTGAGTTTACAATCTCTTTCTTGTTGCCGACACGGCTGTGTTCATGAAGTTTTGTTGCAAATCAGTGCAAACCTCTTGCTCATCAGTTTTCATTCTGTCGCGACTTTTAACTATGATATCTATTAGGTTCACAATATTTTGTGGGAATTACCTCTTGATCTGATTGTCCCAATGGTTAATATTGGACAAATATTTTAAGAGTTTTTATCTCTTTTAATGAGGTAATTGCTAATCTTTCAGCAAATATTTTCATTTATTTTATATTTTACACTTATCAAAAATGTTATAAACAACTGCAATAGATTGACTTAAATCACATAGAAAGATCTTGAAACTGCTGACTTGGTAAAATTGAAATTTTAAGTTTTTTCATAGAAAGTCCATAACTTTTAAATGAATTGAGATGTCAAAGTTAAATATGGTGGTTAGATGTCAAATTTCCTCCTCTACAAACTGACAAAATTTGCAGAAAAAAATATTTTATTTTTGGCTTAGTTATCGCTAGGGAGTTATTTCTTTGACACACCCTGTATATACGTTTTAATATCCAACCTGTAATGGAGTTCTTTTATCTCTGTTGTCTGGTAAATTTATAGCGCTGAGAGTAAGAATTTCCTTGATGTGACTGACTCTGCCATCCTTTGTGACAGCGCTCCATAAAGGAATGCGACCCATCAGGTCTGGTATATTGATAGAAGCATTAGCTCGACACAGTATTTGAATACATCTGAACAACAAAAACAATAAATAACTGTAGATACGATACAGACATTGAGTTCAACTGATTAATTAAAAATAATAAAATAAATGAATTAAGATTTATCCACTTTTATTATTTCATGAAAAGCAAGATAATTTCATCAATTATTTAAGACATGCATTAAAATTGGTTGCTGTTTGAAAGACACTGTGACCTGAAAATGGAATCTCTAATTCAAACATCAGATGCTAATCTCTCAAATATTATTTATCTTGCCTATAACAGTAGCCTACTTGGTATCTGAACATTCAATAGCAAGATGCATAGGAGTTCTTCCTTTAGTATCCTGCAGATCCACACTAGCTCCACATTCAATCATAAGTTCAACCATGTTATGCCATTCTCGCTGAATGGCATACATCAAGGGTGTCATGCAGTATCTGTCACCAACATCAGGGTCAGCCCCTGCGTGAAAGAGGGCCCTAGCGCATTCGTCACGACCTTTTTCGCAGCAGAAATGAAGCGGGTACCAGCACAAAGGTCTGCCCATGGGATCCAGACCATCGAAAACCATGTTTGGGTCATAGCCGTCTGAGAGTATCTTTCGTAGAATTTCTGGATTATTCCTCTCGATAGCGTGATATAAGTCCATTTCCATTTTTTCACGAATTTCTGAAACACAGATATAATTATCGTAAAATAAGTGTTAATGAATTGATCATATAACTATTATTTCAAAGTCTATTATAGACTTCATTATTTGCACTATTTTTCATTCATGCATATTTCTTTACTACATTAGGTCTAGATCATTTATTTAACTTAAAAAGTTAATATCGAAATAAATTTGTTAGAAGCGAGATTCAACATGTCATTTGCGTTAATTATAATGTAATCATAATTAATCAATTAATCTATCAGTTAACATCAACTGCAAAGTTGTCACTTTGAGATCTGGCATGGACTAAGTAAAAAAGCAAACATGCAGAGAGACAAAAAATGTCAATTTTATTTTTTAAAATTAAGTACCCACACCTATTACACTCTCACTATTATCTAAATTACTATAGATAAAAAATACGGCTAACTTTTTTGTTCAGGATCCTCGTCTTCGCTGTCCATTGCCCGCATATATTAAGGTTGTATCAATAAAAATAAAACCAATAACAATTCAGTGTAATCAATCTACCAATCCGATAATCCTCCTGAAGTTACTGGCAAGGTCTTGGGCTGTGCTGTCGAATGCTTATCAATAACAAATCCTATTACTAGTTTTGTGATATGGAAGCTCTGATAATATTGTATGCTCTTGCTGATGCTGTAGCTTTGCTAGATAGGCCTTCACACACGAGTATACAGCCAACAGCGCATAATAATTGACCGACAGTCTGAAATCCAGCTACTTAACAAAAACAACATGTAAATTTCAACGCTACGTTTCACTGAAGATTTTTTATTGTATTTTATCAAACTAAATCCCAGTGAAATCCTGATAAAAGACTATAATAGTCTAACTAATTCTTTAGAAGATATCTTAGTTTTGCATTTATTCTAGACGCTTTCTTTATTATGTGGATGGTTACTGCGCAGCGAATAATACGGCTACAACATATTATGATACCACAGCATGTACAAAAACAATGATTTATTTCTTGTAGACATTTCTAGTACAGCTTCTAGGCTATTTAGTGGCGCTGGCTAACTGGCTAACTGGTTTTAATTGAATTAGGAGAAGACAAATAAATGTAAGAGACAGACGACATATTATATGAAAATGTATATTCAAAACGCTTCTAAAAAAAATAGAACACTCAGCTCAAGAAACTTTTCGCTGTCTCTCCAATATTAGTAACAAAACTAACACGATAAAAAATTCCATCTAACGGGTCAAGGTCTAGAATTAGTAATCTACAATGATAACTAAATGTTAAGCAAACATAGCAGACTAATACTACAATTATGCTAACAATATGGCATAGTGCTTCCTGCGGTTGCAAAGAATTTCATATCTATTAAATAAGGTACATGTTAGTTATTAATAAAAATATTAATAAAACCATAATATTTTTTTCTTAATAGACCGCAAGAAAGCGTTTTCTAAAACAGGTTGAACGTGTAATCCCCAACATCTCTAATTACTAAATAACAGTTAGAACCTGGCTAGCAGAAATAAGTGGGCCTTTTCGGAAAACAGATAACAGCGCTTCGGTTAATAATAAATCATTCGTTGCTGCAGTGAAAGTTACTAGTGAAGAAGCAGATGCTTATCCTAAAGGCGTATTGTGCGAGCATAGGCTGCAATCGAAATGTAATTTTTACGTACATTTTTGGGGGGAGGGTGTTAACCATTACAGTAGTTTTTGTCGAAAATTCAGAAAATAAAACATTTACCAAACAGGATGTGTTAAATAAAATTTAGGGTGAGGCAGAGAGTGAAGAATTCGAAGACAAGCCACATAGGATGAGAAGTTTTTGATTTTGAGTATATCGGAGTTCATTTTATATTATTCCATTTATGTAGGACAATTCATTGTTGTGTGGTATGTAGGTTCGATTCTCGTGACATCTCAGTATATCGATAACTTGCTGTATCTTCTTAAATGTACATCACAAAACTGACAGCCATGTATGAGACATTATTCGTATACAGTATAATAGAGCAACACAGATGTTAGACTTAAAAGATCAGAAATAAATCTTTTCACAAAATTAAATTCGCAACCAAATAGATAACATAATTAGATTAAATTTTATACTTGTTTAATTGTGAGAAATACAAATCACTAATGCCAATCAGTATTAATGAAAATAGTGAAAGTGAAATCTGTGAAAGTTTATCAATAACCACTGTCATCTGAAATTCTTTATACGCTTGTACGAAGTCACATTTTTTGATAGAATTTAAAGTTTTCATCATTTGACTATAATATTTGGTGTACAGTTGTTTTACACATCCAGTCTAGTCAGATATTATGATAATTTTTACCGATTAAAGTTAATAATAAGTAATAGAATTATTTCCATTCTCAGTGATTCAAAATTCTGTAAACTTTGAACACTTATTTGTAATTCAGTTAATTTTGCATTTAACGTCAGTAGTGTGACAGAATTTATTCATTATTTCGTTCGCAGTGAACCTGTCGAAAACCCTGATCGTATAACACTAAGACCACTTCTTTCTCTTCGGAATCGCAGCATATCCTTAAACTTCCTCCGAAACTTAAGATTACACAACGGATAGAGAAACGGATTTAAAGTAGAATTAAGATATCCGATCCAAGTAACGACCGCCATAAGATCCGATCCGACGCACCACTCGCAAAAAGCCACCACAGTGAAACAGACAAAGTAGGGTAAAAAACAGACCGTAAATACTCCCATGATTACTCCCAGCTGTCGAGCCGCTTTGATTTCTTTCTGTAGCGCTGAACTAGGTCGCCCGTACTTTCGGTTTATTGTACTTGCACTCCTGAATTCGTTCCCGTTTAGTGAAACGGGTGATTGAGGTAATTTGTTGCAAGACAACTGCCTGGAGATAAAATCTGATCGAGTGCGTTTCGTTGAAGTAGAGGACATTGAACTCCGACGACTCTCCGACCTAATAGACATCAAACTCTGTCGATTAGAAGTTTTCTTTCCTCTCTTGCTGTACATGCGCTCTACTCTACCGCTGGTTGTTCTTCTATCACTCAGAGATCCTTCAGATAACATCGCGCGAGACTCACTAGGCGAATTCTGTTTCGTCAATGCGGAATCGCTGCCAATTGAATTGAGAGAAGGTGACTGCCTCTCGGTCGGCAATTGACTTCCAACGGGAGCCTTCACCTGATGACATTTTGACGGGTGCGGCTCCTTAGGAAGTCGACTTTCTCCCGTAGAGCGCTCGCCCGCCGGTTGGTCCTCGGAGTCGAATGAAAATTGAACTCTAATGCTATCGCCGTCGATCGCCGTGTTGCTCTGTTGACATTGAGGAGATAATTGACAAGAGTCTGGTGATATGAGAGTTCGATTTGTTTCAGGCGTGCTGCACAGAGAACCCAGTAAAGGAAATGAATTAATGTGATTCAACGATTCAGGAGTATTCTGGTCTTTATTACGCGCAGCAAAACAATTCAGATATTTGGCTCTGTTACATGCATTCAATGCATTACGGCTGTCAGTTTTATATGAATGGCAACTTGTATCTTTAATTGATGATCTCTTATCGCATCGAGATTCAATTGATAAGGATCTTTGAAAGCTATTTTTTGAAAAAGAGCGCTTTCTTTTCCCAAATTGCTTTATTTTAGTATCATTAGATAGATCTGAGTCTGAATTTGGCGTTTTAGCGCTTGATTCTGCAATAGCGTAAGTTGCAAGCTGATGATATGCGCTTGAAGTTAGTTTCTTAGCATTTGTCAACGAGTCGCGCAATGTAAATTCACTAAGTTTACTAGAAACAAAATTTTTGTTTTCAGGTGGAGAGTCTTGAGGCGCTATTACACAAATATTTAGGGAATCGTTCTTATCCGGCGTATCAACCGGGCTTTCATTTTGTCCACAAAACAACTTATCCGCCTCTGTAACGTCAGTAAACAGAGACACAGTGGACGAAACGGTGTTCATCCTGCATAGAATCATTGTCTCTTCAGAATCGCACTGTACATTTTGTTTCATCTCATTCGATTTATCCCTTTCAGTCAGTGTATCCGAATTATCTTTACAGTTATTTAATTTCAAATTTTCATCCAATTCAGGATATCGATCTCTTTCTTTGCTGTGTGTTCTTTTTAAGCTAAATTGTTTTTTAATGAGATAACAAAAACGAGAGTGCAGCTGAAATTCGATCCCCATAGTAGATTGTTCTTCAACTTCACGAGTCAGCGACTCATAGCTGCATGTTCGATCAGATCCTCCTCCAACAAAAGGAATCCTCTGACCTATCTCCATCTGGGATCGATTACGAATTTCTATAAATATTCGCGTGTACAAAGCGTACATAACTGTGAGAGGAAGAAAGTAGTTCAGTATGCTCGTTATGATCTTAAGGGTGGTGTTCTTCGAGTATTCGGTTTCACAAACGTTTGCCAGTACTTCGCGAACACCTCCGTTGACAAAATGATGCCAACCAACTATTGGTACAATCCAGAATGATGAAACAGTCCAAACCTGTAGTAAATATTATTATTATCATAATTATGAAATGTTTAGTCATTTTCTTAATACAGGTTATAGTATTATAGTAGCGTGATCATCTTGCTTCCATAAAGATTATTTTTCTTTCATTGTTTAATTTTACCATAGAACGGGTTCCACCAATCCATTAAATTGTGGAAGCTGTCACTTGAAGCTTGAGCTTCAATTGGCAGCGGATTTTATATAAATTCCTGTTTCATTTTAAAAATTCATTTTTGTCTTTATTGACACCAATTATTTTTCTCATGAATGATTTTCGAATTAGTTGAATTGTCTACAAAAATATTTACCATAACTTTAAACTCGTCATCTGTAAATCTTTTTTGTCGTCAGCATATGTATCAAGTGTCTTACCTATATGATAAATACCTGTATTATGGGTTTATCTAAACATTATATACATTTTTAAACAATTTTTTATAACATTTTTTCACATAACAATTTTACTTTTTATAAACACTATTTATTAATTAAAATGAGTATCATAAAGAAACACATGTCTTGTGTTAATAATCAGATTTGGTTTAATTTAATTTCAGTAATGTTGCGAATTGAGTTACGTAGAATTTGCTTTCCAATTCTATTAGCTGAGATTAGGGTACATAGTATTACACACTTGTCATTTTTTTATATAGCATTGCTGCTATGTGATCTCATAATGAGAAATCTGTGTAAAAAATATACCTAACAACATATCATATAACCTCTAGTCTTATGTAACTCAAATTAAATTAACAAACGCAGTAATTTATCTTATTAATATCATTGTCAATCTCCCTTAATTTCGATATCGTAGCCTTTCACAAAAATCTGTTTTTCGAGATAAGTTTACTTATTCAGTGAAACGAAATTTTATAAAATTCTGTTTACTAAAACAGTAACAATCGTATCTATACTATAGGTGTACTAGTACTGGCAGACTAGAATGTGTTAAATGATCAACAATGTCTTATTAATTTAAACATTTAAACATTTCAAAGAAAGATCAGCTTTTTCACTTCGATCCAAACTCTTATCATCGTTTCTTAGAATTCTTCTTTGTCATTATATTAATTAAAAATAATTCATTAATTTTCAATGCAAATAGGCCTACTGAGTTTTTAACATCTGATTCGATCGATATACGGTATCAAAAGTGGTCGGAATCTGATATTTCCAAATGGGTAATGTTTATTTGACACACTTGAAACATATTGGCGTCGAAATTTTCCTGTAAATCAATCAAAACAAATTACAAAAAGCTGAGTATCCTAAGCTTTATAAAATCAATGATTTTCGGTTAATGCATTAATACATTAACAAAATGCTCACTAATTCTTAAACATGGTTTATCAATAGAATTTATAATATTTATATATTTAAATATTATAAATCTTATCAGTAACATGTATCAAATTTCGTTAAGAAAATGATGCGTAGCTAACAGTATACCTACTTGCAATCATTATATTAATGTATATTTTGTACAAAATATTGATTGTCGCATTTTTGGGCTGTACTCAAGTTTTCAATAACTATGGAAATCTATCCAATAATCCAACAATAATCCTGCAGTGATTGATTTTCAAAGCCTTAATCAATCACATTCAACTTTAGGTTAAGGAGCCATGTCTAAAAGTTTTATCTCTTTTTAATAAACAGCGATGATATATTAACTGTGGGCTCTATTTGTAATGACGCTAGTTTAAAATTGTAAGATTATTGTTCTATGTTTTTTAAATATAATAAAAAAAAGTTTTGATGTCATTTTATTTTTCAAGTAAACGATAACTTTCATTAAATATCACTTTCGTCTTCTAATTTTCTTTTCACTTTAATTAAGTTACGACATAAACCATACATTCAATGAAACGAAGAATATTTATTATCTAAATTAATTTGTATGCGTTGAAAATACTGAATCAGTGTATACGAGGTTAGATTTAAAATGCCACTTTAAACTAAGTAAAAATATTCATTAAGTAAAGTCGAAAAGGATCATCAAGGAAAGAAAGACGCAAATACTCTATTAGGTGTCTAGCTTCTAGATATTCTCTTATGTTCTGTAATAAAAAATGACATCATTTTCTGTTGTTTTACTGAGTCAAATTTTAAAAAAACTCATTTAAAAAAACTATTTCGGGGCACCATAATTCATAATTTAACCACTTTCCGTAAAATCAATTGTGCAATTTTATTGAATAGAGTTCGTGTAAGATAATAAATGTAAAAACTGCTGTTGACCGATAATTTCATGCATTAGTTATGCGGTATACTGGTATCAAGGACGATCTTCAAAGAATGATGTAAAACAGGAAAGAGTTGATGAATTAGAGCTGATAATCCTGCTATTAATCAAACTGGGAATAAGAAGTGCAGCAGTTCTCGAGAAAACGACAAAGAAAGGAGCAGGTTCTCATTCTGCTTCTTATTTAATAATTGATTTAATAATTGGTAATGCTATATTTCAAAATGAATTTATTTCGATCTTGATTTTAGTACTATATTAGCACCTAATACTTTTAATATTCTGCATAAAAACATTCTAACTTACAAAATATACATTATTTTAATTAATAGCAAGGCATTGCCACTTCAATTTTGTATCTTTACAGGCCTAAACATATATTAATCTATGCATATGCTTATGTAATATAACTTATTAGTTATCAAAACTACATCAAACAATTATGATTCATTTATTGCTATAAGATTTAAACTTCGTCCAGTAATATATTTATGTACTCAATCTCAGCACTATGTTACATTATAAATCCTCCTGTTTAGAAGTTGAATATTATTATCTAAACAATAACTGTTGCTTTATCACGTTATCTAAGAAAATTTTACAGAATATCATGTCGAGACTTTTATGAAAAATAAACACTATTGAATGATCGATTACTGACACTTCTATTGATTTCACGGGCTGTGGCCAAAAACAAGATAATTGTTGAATAATTTAGACACCACACGTCAATCTTGAGTCTCCGGAGCGACAGTTTAATTTATATGCATGTTGCTCGAATGCGTCGTGCTAACTGCACGGGTATAGACGGTTGTACAGATGAGTTGCAATGCGAATAACAAAATCTAATCTTATGGTTTCACGGCATCGTTTATTATTCAACTGCATTGTGCTCTTATATGACGACGAAGTATCTTAGAACAATAAATGAACATGAGACTTGAAATCGATAACAGGAAAATTAATATGATTTTTTTTTAATTTTAGCCCATCATCACTAAATTACAGTAAAAGCTGATAGCGCCACTGAATTAATTAGGATTATATATTTCATACGACTATAATAATTGTCATAATCAATCATGATTAATTACTTTAAATTAATTTTAATTCTTATAGAAAATTAGTAATAATTAGTGTTTTTGTTTACAAGATGAGTTTTTAAGAAAAAATGTCCACAATATGTTGAATTCATATTTGAAGAGGTGAGTATTTAATCGTTACAGAGATTTATATCTTAAATCTCTGTTTCAAAAGCCTGTTTCAAATAAAAACATTTTACTGAAGTCTTGATAATTGTAAGTTGTGCAGTAATCTCAGGAAGCAGTGACTGCTGCTTGGAAGTAATTGAATTATTACGGATTTAAAGCGCTGGCCAAAATTTGTGATAATAACCGTCAATAGTCATGTGATCTCAAAGCAATTCGAGTCATGTGATCTCAAAGCAATTCGAGCAAAAAGACTGTCACTTTACAAAAGGCTATCTGGCGGTAATTTTCAAAAGTATGCTATAGATTTCAACTGAAATTAATTAATACGTCAACGAGATGAAAGAGAAAATACTGAACCGAAATATATGAAAGAATTTTTATTAACTTATCTTCGATATCTTCCTTGTATATTTGGCGTCACCCATGTTATATGATTCAATATTCATATGAGCATACAATTCATACAAAAACAAGTGTGAGCTTTGATAAACTCTGATGACAGCAGCCTTTAATGCAGTTTATATGTCGTATATTAATCGGCTTCTAATTATATTAATTATTGTTTATCGTAAAATTATCAACAAATTAGAAGTGAAGTCGACAATATAATTACATTCTTGTTATGTAAAGTGAAATTAATTTTTGTGAGTGTTAAAGATTACAGATAATGAAGGAATTTATTTATGAGCACATAAGAATTTCAATTCGTTTAATGAAATCGTGAAATGAAAATCTGGTGAAATTTTCACGCGTGTGCACGCGTGCAGGAAAACGACAGGTCAAATACAGGTCAACGACATTTTTTGTAGGCGTGAAAAATGTCGTTGACCTGTATTTGACCTGTCGTTGACCTGTCTTTGGAGTGTCGTTTTCTTGCACGCGTGCAAGACACGAGGAGCTCGTGCAAAATGTCACGAGCGAAGTTAACTGCACACACATTTCTATAGAGCCATCCACATTGACCGACAAATTTCACGCAGAAAATTGTCTGAAGGGCTGCTCGTCGATATTCTTCTTTTTCATTGGATATTGAAGAAGTTTGATTGACATAATGAT
>JAQIXG010001339.1:0-22798 GCA_034700105.1 Oconnorella tubifera
TTTTTATAACTTTTTTTCCTGACGTGATAGGAATATTCTGATTTCAGTTTTGGAATCAGCAGGTCAGAATTAATAAAAAACACATGACTTCATATCAGGGGGAAAATACTTGTTGCCCAGTGTCATTATTGGTTGCGCTATAAAAATATCTGGGGGTCACCACTTGCGTGTTGCGTGTTACTGGTGAATCCCTATGCAAAAAAGGTTGAGAACCTCTTTCATAGGTGTAGCGGTAAAGTTATGGATATTGCTAAACTGTAAACTGTAACACTAAACTAACTGTAAACACTAAACTGTATCAACTTGAGAATTAAAGGAAACCAACTTATGAAAGCCATAGACACCCAGACAAGACTTAGAATACACCGATGCAATCCAGGTACTGCTGTGCGGACCACATCGAAGCACTTAAACTGCACCAACGTAGAAATAAAGAGTACAAGAAGAAAGTACTTAATGCAGTATATCGCATAAAGAGAAGGCCTAAGAGATTGATGCATTCCTTGTGCTGCTGTGCGAACCACATCGAAGACCACCGCATTAAAATTTAGTATACTGTAGGAAATATAAGACAACGCACAGTACACAGAAAGTAGGCTAATTCAGCGGCGCGTTTTTGCATAAATGTAAAAATATTATATCCACTATAATACGACGACTATTCATGATGTTGCGTTCCTTTTGAATAAAAATATTTAATTTCAATTAAAATGACCAATTTTATGTCTAATAACACAAACAGGTTTTAATTTTATCTCTTATATTGCTTTACTTCTTCGGCTGTACATTCAGAATTCGTTATTTACATATTATTATAGAATCGCCTTATTTTCGTATTTTATGCAGCATCGTATTTTTTTATTGAATGACAACAATTATATATTATCCTTATACAAAAATGACTATTACATATCAAGCAGAGAAAATATAGAATATCTTACATAAATGTATAAATGTACGTATTTACGGGGGAAATATGTCAGGTAATTAGGCGGATTGAGATGGATTAAAATTTAAAAAAAATACTGAGATAATACCTTCTCCATGAATAGCATGGCCGAAAAACAAAGAATTCACCCTAATCTGCATACATTCTATTTTTAGAATATTGCAAAGAATCAGCATTAATAAATTAATATTTTTTATATACTAACATGTATTAGTGGACTAGGAAAAAATAAATAGCAAAAATACACAAGTAAAATCAACGTGTTATTAGTTTTATTTTTAATGCTAGCTTACACAGATTTCCAATATATTTTTTACCAATGTGAAGCAAAAGAATTACTTATTACTAGAACCTTCCCCCCACCCCACCCACTTTGTAAACCTCTACAAAATATATACAAACGATCAACTTTAAATTTCACGACAGATAAACCATTAAGAATTATCTCAAAATCAATGACATTACAATCAAACTTTTATTGCAATTACAATCAAAGTCTCTCCATTTAACGCGCTATGATAAAAAGACCCTCACGGTCCCGCGCACTAGCGTGCGACACATTGGACAGTTTCGCAGCGAAGGCGCGCAGTTATTGCAACACACGAGATGTCCGCAGGGCAGAAACACAACATTAACTTCCTCATCTATACAAACTTTGCACGTTTTTATACTCCATAGCGTCATATTCTCTTCCATCTCTCGCATTGTCGCTGATAAAAACAAACAATAACATTAATGACCCGCCAGAGAAGTAGTTAGAGCGCTGGATTAGGACGCGACAGGTCCGGATTTGAATCCCGGATAGATCAGTATTTAGATAAATTTTTGTATTATTTAGTAAGATGGTTAAATTGACAGCTACGTCCGAGACATCTTTCGTATAATACGATAATCAAGACGTTAAACTCGCTGCACCCTTTATTAAGACGCTTAAATTGACAGCTATATCCGAGACATCTTTGATATAATACGGTAATCCAGATAGCATTTATAAAAATATATTGATTGATTAATATTTCAACACTTTTTTCTATACATTTTTGCTCTAAATGCAAGAGTACAGAGAAATTAAAGAATTATTAATAACAAAGAAAAATGCTATAGAAATAACTCAATCACCAAGATCATAAGTTTTTTCCACGGAAGGACTAGTACCGCTGCTCAATAACTGTGTAGCGGCATCTACTGAATAGAAATATTTAATATCGTTAACAACGAAATTAATAATAATAATAACTAAGAACTTATCAAATTAATAACTTAATTTTAATAAATTATTTAATTAACTTCAGGATTTAACGTATTACATAAATTTTAAGCACTCGTAAAATTAAAGAATTTGTACAGAATTACAATACAGTTATTTTACTTGGATTATAAATGTTTTACGTAGATAATAATCTAGTTATTATTGATGCGCTTGCTGCACTGTGAGCATAGTTTTTATTTATAAATTTTTTTTATTGTAATTTGTTTAAATTCAAAATTAAATAACGAAAACGTTTTACGATCACCACCTTGACTGTTGTATGCATCAGATATAACGGCTGGCATCTAGAACACAATTAAACAAATTGTAATAAAAAATATAATCTACATAAACTTAATGATACGTTCAAGGTTAAAATATATAGAAATATAATCTGTTTGTCTATTTAATGTCACATCAGCACAAAAACTTTGTTAAATTCTGAATGTCACATCAGCTCAAAAGTTTTTTAATTCGAAGCCCGCATAGCTCATCATTTTCTCTAAGTTGCTGCACCCTTTAGTAATGCGCTTAAATTAACGGCTACATCTTCAACATCATTCATATAATACGGTAATCCAGGCGTTAAATGTAATCTTAACGTAACCTTAACGTAATCTGAATGTAACATTAACGCAATCTTAACGTAATCTTAACATAATCTTAATGTAACCTTAACGTAATCTTAGCATAATCTTAACGCAACTTACTAGACTTTTTTTCAAAGATTCCTGAATCACGTCGATGTATCCTTTGTCTCGTTTTGATTTCAAAAAACCGCACCGGGGGAAAAACTTCGCGTGCTCCACCCAAGGATCGTCCGTGGGGATCCAATTCTTAAGCACCCCATCGCAAAAAAAACACTTCACTTCGTCATTAGGGCCTGAAACAAAAATTTAATAAAAATTTGAATTCTTTCTCTTGTGGATGGATGAATGGGAATGAATGCGGATGAATGGATGAATGAATGGGGATGGATGGAAAAATGAACAGGGATGGATGAATGGATAGATGAAATGGGATGGGTGGATGTATGGAAGAATAGATGGATGAATGGGGAAGGATGAATGGATGGATGAATGGGGATGAATGGATGAATGAATAAATGGATGAATGGGGATGGATGAATGGGGATGGGTGTATGGATGGATGAATAGATGAATGAATGGGGAAGATAAATGGATGGATAAATGAATGGATGAATGGGGAAAGAATGGATAAATAAATAGGGATGAATGTGGAAGGAAGAATGGATGGATGAATGGATGAATGAATGCGGAAGGATGAAGGGGATGGATGAAGGGAATGGATGAAGTCTACTTCAATTTTGGTGAATTAGAAGAATTTATATTTAATTCAGATGCACAGTATAAGAAATCTAGTGCTCTAACCACTTCTCTCACCTTGACGTTAACAATAAAACGTTTCAATAACATTAAGATCCAATTACCGATATGAAAGAATCCTGCATTAGCCAGAACGCTAATTGTCTGTCCTTGGGGAATAGTTTTATTGGAGTAAGATTTCGTTCGGCTGCCTTCATCTTCGTACTCAGGATGAACGGGTGACGAACAATCGCGTTGTCTTAAAGACATTTGCGAACCAGTCGTTGGGTTCGGATCGTTTCTTCTCAGGGAAAAAGCGGAGTAATTACTCGGTAGCAGATTCTAGATAGATATTTATTTATTATCCAGATAGATATTTATTTAATATCTAGATAGCTATTTTAGATGTTTATTTAGAAATTTGTTTAAAGATCTAGAATTAAAAGTGTTTGACTCACATTTGGTTAAAGTCACATCAGCACAAAAAGGATGATATTTAGTCAGATTTTGTAAATTGTACGAGCGGAAATGAGTATATAAGTCTTTTAAATATAGCAATTTTTAATTTTCAGTCAAGGTGCATACTAGTAGAAAGCCTAAACCAATTTTTATTCATAAAAGAAAATTCCAACAAGCGTAAATTATAAAATAAATAAAAACTTAGATTTAAATCTTTAAACATAAATCTAAATCATAGAATTTATAAAACGTACAAACCTGTTTGACTCTAGTATCGCACTCATCGATCGCTACATTCCCCACTCTTTCCCCCTTCACGAACGCGCAATCGGGAAAGTGTTTCCTGTGTTCCTCCATCGGTCTATCATCCTTCGTCCAATTCCGCAGAAAATTCTTACAAAAAGCGCACTGCACTCGATCCCCCACCCCCACATAAAAAAGCCCCGCGTTCGCCAAATCCGCCGCTTTAACCTTCCCCTCAACTGACCAATCGTAAAAAGTCTCCAGTCTCATTCCCTCGTTCTTCATCAAATCAAAATTAGGATTATCTCGATTTATTCCGAGGGATATAAATTTGGGTTTAAACGCGTTTCTTCGATTCGCTCTTTCGAAACTTGTGTATAAAATCTGGATAAAAGATGAATAGTTTGATAACATTTGAATATCGTCTAAATTTTTTACTCGGTAATTTGTTATGATATCTTTCACTGCCTCAATATGATCCGATGATCTTTGAAGGGGTGATTTATGGTCCCTGCATTGCGGGTTCAACCTAAGATGATATTCGATGAGGTTTTCGGTGATAGGGGAGGAGGGTGTCGCGATTGCTTGAAGACATGTCGCGCAGTGGACGTCCGTGTCGTTTAGGTAGTACCCGAGACGGGCTAGACGAGACGGGGGGATTCCGTGTCGCGACGATCGGGGGTCGCCGAACGTCGCCAGACGGGGAAGTTCGGCGAAAATGTCCCGGGATGGGGTCGTTTTTGTTTTTTCTTCTATTAATAAGTCTTCCATTTGGTAAAGTTAGTGATTTAGTAATAAATTAGTGATATATTAGTAGGATTCTACAAAATAAGAAAAATAAATCAAAATCGGTGCGATTGAAGTTCGTGAAAATTTTTAATTAAGATTGGAAGATTTATATAATATTTCTTACGCAAACTTAAAATTGAATCAAATCCTTATATAAATACATAGCTTTATTAAAAAAGAATGAGATTTTAAAAAAATGCAATACCCATCTATAACCATATGAAATCAATTGTTCTATTTACTTCAATATTTGCATTTTATCATTTTCTCTGATTTGCGTCTACCTATTTTTATTGAAGGGTGCGGCAAATTTGAGTAAAGGATGCAGCAAATTTGAGTAAAGGGTGCAGCAAATTAGAGTAAAGGGTGCAGCAAATTTGAGTAAAGGGTACAGCAAATTCGAGTAAAATAGCAATGCTGGAATTAAAAAACAGAGTCTTTCGAATTCCCAGCGATTCATCTAAATTGCAATTAATTAAATTTGCAATTATTCATGTCTGCTTAATACACAAATATGATGCTGAGTTTAAATGAACATTATAAAATACATTGTATAAACTTGAAGTATGTATTGAGAATTAAAAAATAAAGCCGTTTTTATTAATAAGCCCCTATTATATATATGATCAACATCTCAGACATAGCTGTCAATAAACTTAAACAACATTTAAACGTGCGGAAAGTTTGCTATATAACGAACTTAACGGAAATCGAACCTGGATCGATTTCCTGCAGGTTCTGAATCCGGTGTTTTAAGCTTAAGAATGTATAATTCGATAATTGTAATTGAAAAATGATGCAATATATCTTTTCTCAGTAGGCCTGTACCAAGTAATAGGAGTGTTTGAACCCTGATATTTAAATTACGAATCGCTGCTTATATTCAGACTATAGGATCTGAATATATATATCTTATGGAAATATCTTCATCAATTATTAATCTAAATAGTCTAGTTATGTATTGTAACAATTAATTACCACTCTGTCTCTGGCTCTGTCTCTGTCTCTCTCTCTCTCTCTCTCTCTCTCTCTCTCTCTCTCTCTCTCTCCCCCCCCCCCCAATGCTCTTGGCTATTCTCTTCAAATTTCATTATCCACACGAAATAATGGATCAGCAGCAGTACTCATTTTCTACGAAATTAGCTCAGTAAGTGCATTGTGGTATTTTGTTCGATTATACAACCATGCAACGCTTATGGTCATAATAGGCATCCTTCCGGCCTTCTATGAAACTAATTACATTAGTTGCTAAAAAGCTTGAGGGAGCCGTTATATGATAGTTCTTATAAGGAGACATAGTTTCGAACCCATGTCGCAGGTGCTTAAGTGTGGTTTTATTGAAAAAGAGAAAAAATAATAATAATAGAATAGAATAGACCTGTCGTTAAAATTAAGGGAAAGATAACTGTTATAATTTTTCACTCAGTCACTCAGTTAGTCACTCATTTATGCACGTTTTGTTAATTTATTCAGTCACTTACTCACTTGCTCAATCATTCAGAGACTCATTCAGTCAGTCACTCATTCAGTCATGTACTTATTCAGGCATTTACTCATTCAGTCACTCACTCATTTAGTCATTCAATCATTCACGCACTCATTTGGTCGCATTGGCGATTCGTTGTAGAAGCAAACATCACTCTTTTTTCCTAACTTAATCATTACGTAACGATTTGTCGCGCTCAGACGACTCGATTCTAAATCAGAAACAGCTTTTTGGTAAATCTAGAACACAATTCTGGAGCAATATTAAGCAAACAATTCTAAAAAGCTGATTTCATTATCACTCCTCAAGGCTCCTCAGATCATTTGGCAAAACTGCAGACAGGCCTAATAAAGAAAATCAGAGAAATTTCCAATTTGCTTAATGCGGAAATCCCACAATATTAACACAAAATCCCACAACGTTTTTCATATAAAAGTTTCGCAGATAATTTTGCAAATATTTCTGAAAAGGGTGGTCGATTCCCTATCCCCGACTTTGCTTTTAAATGCAAAATATCAGACGCATCGGTCAATTGATCATTTTTACTGAAGCTGATTAGAAGATGACACTTTATTTAGTGACGCTTCAACTTGTAACTAATACTTTCAGGCGATAATCTGAATCAATACAGTATTGATTTAGACATGCAATTTTTTGTTACATTTGCGATATTTTTTCGCGTATGGATTCTATGTTATTCTAAACAGAATCGACAGAAATTGCTACAATAAACCAATCAAATGATCATCAGTCTTGTCACTGACAATTTTTCCAGATCATTTGCAATCAAAATATGAAGAAAATCAGTAAAATATCGAAACACCGTGGATTTCGAACCCTATACCTAAACGGCTGCATCCTTTCAGTGTAGTTACACCACGAACGGATCGAGCATTATTTTTATTTGGAGACATACCATTATCCCTTAGAGCCTTTATTATCCCTTTTGCTTCAGTCGTATCCCATCCATCCCCTGGATGGATCGTGTTACATCCCATTCATCCCGTGGATGAATCGTGTTACATCCCATTTCACGGCTTCATCCTCCCTCGTCGACGTGTCGATCAGCCCTCCTTCCCTCCCAACTGTCATGTCTTCATTATGCCTTCTCTTTCTTCGTCGCAAGACCTTATTTGAATTTTGTCAATATCCTGATATCCTGCATTCCGTTTATTTTCGCATCCGAGACGTATCTATATTCAAAGTTGACCGGGTTCGAAGTGAGATCGAATTATTTTCTCCTTTTGATCGAGCATAACTTATTTCTGTGTCAATAGCAGACGGGATGTCATTTATTTTATTTAAATTTATTTAAATCAGCAATCAAACTATCAATTTTAATAGTTAAGTGAGAATGGTTAAACTTTTATAATAAGGTAATTAAGAAATAGTTTATCCGTCTTTATAAAACGTTTGTTTTAAAACCGATTCAATCCGTTTTATTTCAATAATGAATTATAAACACTGTTGTTTAATAATCGCATAATATTATAGACTAGATTTAACTTTGTAATTTCATAATATATTTAATAATAATAATAAGCGTAAAAAGTTAATACGTGTAAGTGTGTCTTTGTTTTATAGGATTACATCAAAACAGTGAAATACATAATAAATATTAACATACATAATAAATAAAAGTGTGTGCAAGTTCACATAATTATGTAGTATTATATTTTATTCAGATTAATTTTTTCAGTAATGGGCTCCGTAAAGAAACAGTTTACTCAATCAATGCTCCCATTAACCCAGTCAATCAATGATTCATTAAATAATAAAAATTCATCGACTGGTGTAATCGGTATTCATTATCAATTACAAGATTTGAAATCAAGACAAATCGACTTATCTTTATAAAGCCTACTTATTAATTTACAGCCACTTAAAATAACTAATGCTTATATTTCTATTCTAAGTTAATTTCTTCTAGAATAAACCCGTATAGGATCTATAAAACTAAATAATGAATTAGACAATAATTTCTGCTTATTTAGTATTTAAAAATAAGATAATCATTTATCATATGGGATAAATTTGTCAAAAAGGACAAAATCAGTGAATCATACAACCTTCCTAAATCTACCTAATCATCCAGAAGTATCTTGTCCTTGGATTCATTCCACGTCGGATCAACCACAGGAGTCCGATCCATAATTCTAGCTTTTTATATTTGATCAAAAACGCTCGCTCATTATTCCTAAAAATGTTCGAGTCTTTCATTTTCTGCTCCGTTGGATTTCGCTTTCTCTGGCATAAATATGACCAACTACTGACTCAAATGAAGTATAAATGTCATAAATTAATGTCATAAAATAAAGTTTATATTGTTATAAATTGATGTTATATCAGAAAGTCATAAATGTCATATGTAGTAAATCGAAGTCATGAATATTTTGTCATAAATATCGCGTTTAATGTCATAAATATTTTATAATACTGTCATAAAATAAATGCACATATGTCATGAAATAATTGCACATATTTCATGAAATAATGTCACATATATCATAAAGATATCAAAATAACTATTTAGCAAATATCAGTCGATTTATTGTCTATTTTAATATTATAATCCATAAATTAAACAATGGTCCAAACGCATCAATCAGTAGAATCAACCATTTAGATCAATTTTAATGAAGTTTATTCTCTAAGGAATTAACCAAATAATAACTCTAATTATTATCTTTCCAGTAAATCATCCGCAAATTTAATTTGCTCGTAGATCAATCATTAACATGACTGTAATATTTACAATTTCAGTTTCTTATTATCTCAATTTTGATATGAAACTGTCTTGTTTCATCTTGATAAGTCTTACTATAAGATTATATTATCTTTCTTTTCTAATTTCTTCTTTTCTCTGCTTTTACACTTTCGGTCTGTAGGGACGGGATTTTGTTGAACAGGAAAACGGACGTGTTTTGAAATAATTATACAAGAATGAAGATATAACAAATGTTTTTGATGTAACTTCTTGCATATTTGTTTCTGGTATAGCCTTATAAATCAACGGTAAAATAGCATATAGGCTACATGCACAGTGAAACTTGAAATTATTTTTTTAGCAAGTTTATTAAACAACCTTTGCAATAGATCAGATATCATACACGTATACACTGTCATCATCTTCATCTGTAATAAGATGAACAATTTTAAAACAAACATAAAAAGATACATTTTTCTCAATACTTCCTTCAAAAATCAAATTTAAAATTACATAATTTTATAGCCTATTTTCCCCTTTGCCTACGCAGTATGCGAATACATTATAATTACGCCCTTTTGGCTAAATAATATGAGAAATTGTTTGAAATCTTGGAATAAGCGAATGATCAACCAGAGACAGATTACGTCATCAAAAATGAAGGATCTCATTATGTTGGATTACTGTAATTCCCTCGCGAGGGATGAACTTATCCTGAGATTACAAAGAAATTTCTGTAATAAAAAAACTAAGAGTTAAACAGAAACTGTTTTCATTTGAAAAAGTAACGATTGTGCACAATAGAATTTCACGGCAAATTGAACCGTTGAAAATACATTAACAGGACAAATCGGATTCGAAAACATTAACCCGACAATTGATCCCGAATATATTAACCCAACAATTGATCCCGAATATATTAACCCGACAATTGATCCCGAATATATTAACCTGACAAAAAAAATTCAAATATATTAACCCGACAAATCAGCCCTTAATATATTAACCCTCAATCGACCTTAACTTTATTTAACACAACAAATTGACTCCTACAATTTAGCTAACCCTAATCCTGTATAACCTAAAACCTAACCTTGACTTCAATCTTAACCCTATGAGTTTATAATAGGGGTCGATTTGTCGAATTTTTTTGGCGAGGTAAGATTTGCTACATCTACAGTATCAATGATTTTGTTATGTGGTAGCATGCAGTATAATGATAGGCATTGCTTATTACTTAAAAGCTACTGAAGCGGTGTAGAACTAGATGCAGATACTGCAAAATAAATACACTGTCTAGTGAGTGAGTGACTGATTACCAGAAATAATTTAGTTAGTTAGTTAGTTAGTTATTTTTTCATCTCTCAACCAAATACAATTATAATTTAAAATTGAAAATAAACGCAATAGCTTAATTCTAAGGTTATTATGTGTCCATTTTATTAACTTTTAAATGTTACAATTGTAAACAATCTATTCATGTATAGTTATAAACTTAATATGACTAATTATTTTGCTATACTGTCGATTTGAGTACGACTATAGTATTCAATTGGATTATCGTCTTTAGTTATTGAAATCGAAAGAAAATCACATTATTTAGGTTTATAATCGAATATTTATTTATAAAACTTCATTTTGGATCTTTCACTTTTATCAGGTAAGTTAAATAAATACAAATGAATGTTTGTTATTATTACTAGTGTTTAAAAAATAAAAAATTACGTTATATTAAATAATAGCTTACGATATTTAATACAGTTACTAATAAGCACATAATAGCTTAAATCGATTGCATCTGTACAAATTTTGATTTTAAGTATGACGATTAGGTTGATGAAAGCATATATCTTTATCATTTTTAAAGTCTTGAATAAATTAACACGAAAAAAATTCGCAATAAAACTTAAAATCGATAACTTCACAACCTATAAAATTATTTGGGGGCTAATGTTTAATGTCTTTGTATAAGCTACTCTGCTTTTGTTATAATTAGAGTTTTGATCTTCAAAATTAATATAAAATTTATTTATTGAATGCAATTAATATTCGTCCTTCTTGTGAATTACTGATTTACTTAAGTGCAATTTCTCGAAATTTTCTAATTTTCGTTAAATTTCTGGGCCGCGTTTTATTGTCCTATCCTTTTACACTTCTTCTGTCTGTCTCTGTGTCCGATTCTTTGTATGCCTCTGTCTTTCTCTCTTTTTCTCTGTTTCTCTTTCAAATGGTTTAGCCAAGAGCTGATTGAAAGGGGGGGGGGGGTGGTTCCAAAAATATAATTAATGACCTTTTTATATTACAGATACTTTTTGGTTTCAATTGCAGGCATTTGTTTTTTACATTATTATGTAAAAAAATAAGTAAAATCACAAGGAGGTGGGTGGTTACAGCTATATTGACACCTCTAACATTGCCAGAAAAAATGTTTTTAACTCCACTGGGTAGGTCATAACCCACACAACCCCCCTTAATTCTTTTCTCTCTCTCTCTCTCTCTCTCTCTCTCTCTGTGTCTATCTCTGTCTCTGGCTCTGTTTCTGTCTCTCTGTCTCTATCTGTCTCCCTGTCTCTCTTTCTCTACAGTTGACTATAATTTTAGACTCGAAAACGAATTAGTTGATTGTTCACTTCAGTTGCTCGTAGATGCACTTACAACATTGTCGCACTCTGATATCTCCATTCAACAAACAATCAGTTCTCTTTGTTTACTGTAACAAACACAATCCACACTAGTCACAAAACTGCGAGTCACGACAGATATTTATTAAATCATATCGTGAAAATATGATTTATATTTTTTATAATTCGATATTCTCAATCCTAAATCTGATTAAATCAGATTTTGTTTGAATTCAGTGAGTTTTCAAAGTTTTTTTTGGGGGGGGGGCTGGTGTAAAGATTTTGTTGCGGGAACCTTCAGTTTTTCAAAGAAAATCTCATTGTATTTTTGTTAAAAATAAAGCTTTATTTTTAAAAAAAAAAATGTACAAGGTGATACTGTTTAAAAATGAAAATGTTATTTTATTCGTATAGGGGCCCATCTACAATTAAAGCCCTCAAAAAAATACTTAAAAATTCTCACATTTATTAATACTTCACATAATATAAAGAAATTTACTTTAATATTTCTAATCCGACCCTATAAACCAATCACCGGCATTTTTGTTACTCTCTACAATAGCAACACGCGCGGATAGAATAAAATCCTGATCTTTCCGGGACGTTGCTGCTTCTAACTCGTAAATAAAATCAATTATTTAGAGAAAACACTTTTCATGAAAACCTAAAAAGCAATCTGACGACTTGTTGTCAATGAGTCCGAAAGAATTATGACGTCATTTCATGTCAGTGACTTCGAAAGAATTATGACGTTCGATCGATGTCATTCTCGAGAAATTTAGCGAAACACTATGGGGATGAATGCGCGATGGAATTTTTCATTAAGACAACGTTGAATGTTTTAAATCTTCTTAAATGTACAACGATCGTTGTTAACCAGTATAATTTTTATATTTAATGCACTATAGGCCTAAGTTTTTAAAACTTGAAAACAGTTTTTAAAGTTACAAAAAAAGGAAGTGGCCTATAATTTGTACAGATGCTGTTTTTTACATTGCACATATGAGGTTATACAGGATTATATACAGTGATATACAATATATAATCATTATATATATATGCATTTACAGGATTATAAACAGTGTATATATTATACTGTATAATAAATAACTCTAGCCATAAATTTGAAATATCAACTAATGAGAGGCTGTTTTGATATGCTTATATAACAGTGAAATTACATTTTAAAATTTGAACTTTAAAAGCATACTTCCATTTAATACAATATTTTATTAAAAATCGCATCTATAGATGCGATATTTAGTATACCCACAAAATACGATCTTTAATATCGACTTAATTATCAATATTTTACTTTAATCAAACTCTGTTTTGCATCGATTGCACACTAAAATCACGCGCAAAGATTCGAACCTGATACTCTACTGTGTTAAGTAAATCACTCGACCACTTTGAAGATCAAACTGCCTTTTAGTAAATATTTGCAGCACTGTACTCAACTTTTTAAATCCAGTATAAAATTTCATTTCCTGTATGTAGTGAAAAATAAACAGTCTCAGGAATATATTGTTTAAGTTTCGATTAAATTGTTTAACTCTTAATTTTAATGTTTCTTTATTTAAAGTTTTTTATAAGATTTATTTTTAAGTTTAACGCGAGTCGGTATATTTTACGCTTCATGATAAAGCGGTTAGTGGATATGTTACTCGCAAACAAGAGTAAACGTGATTGAATCTTTATATAGTGCGTTTAAATTTGTATCATATATATATATAATATGTAAAAACTTCTTTGTTGATTTACTTGTATATTTTATATTAGTTAATTAGTTTGTTTATTCTGTTTGTTTTTACTTTTGTACAAAAACTAAATTTAGGGTTCGTCGCAAAAAGTTCTGTTTTGAGTCTCCCGCAAATTGCCTGTATTTTATTATTCCAACCCGCAATTAAGGTGCATCACACTTCCTGTCACTTTGAGACGATCCCTCGTAAATTTACTCTTCACAAAAATTGAGGAGTTGAAATCTTCAGCGAGTGACTTTAAATTATTTCTAACACAACTTTGTGTCATTAATTACACATTTTTTTTACATAATTGTATCTCAAAAAGCAAAACAATTCTCATAATCTCTTTCTAAACATACTGAGGATATTGTTTGTCAAATTTTGTTTAATTTTGTAAACGTAAATATCTTATTAAAAAGCAATATTTGGCTAAATTATGTTTTTTATATTTATTTATTTTTGACTTATTTGAAATAAAAAGAGGATATACCCCCCTAGCCCCCTGCTTCCTAACTTTGTTGAGAATATATCAAAGACCAATTGACACGTTGATGGCATAGCACTTACGTACAGTGTACATGCTTCTATGCTTTGACACTGAATTCAGCTGCAGTGAGATAGTATGACAGTATATTGAGTTAATATGACACAAATTCAGAAATTATGTCACTATAGGCTTATTCAGAAATTATGACATTATATTCAGTCGTCATGATATTTTTTCAGACATTATGACATTCTTTACTTCAATTGCAAATATCCATTAAGGATAATATTTAAAAATGCGATTATTAATCGCGTATAAATATAGACGATGAAAATAGAACCCATTAGGAAATTTCACTGCCATTCTTGAAATTACGATTTTCCATTACATCGTCATAAAAACTATTTATCTGTCATCAAAAACTGTAATAATAATAATACGCAAAAACCAGCTGAATTAGGCGAGAGGGGAAAGAGGCGGAGTCATGTCAGACCGGAAGTTGTTTACTGTACTCAGCGTTAGCATGTGTCTCCACTTTATCGTCTGAATGATGACATTTTGTCAGCTTTATTGGGGAATTTATAGGAAGCTTTTGTTGACTGAATATTAATTTGACCACTTGTGTTTGGATGATTCTAATTATCATCCCCGTTGCAGATTATTGCTCTATTGCCGGATTTTATGTTCAGTGGATGTTGTTATGCATAAGTCTACAATTTATTTTCGTTTTCGAGCAAATATTGGTTAATATAAAATGTTAAAGCCAAGTTTTTCCTTTGACATTTAATACAAATAACTGTTTTGTTATTATCTAAATATAATTTAAAAAACGAGCATTGTTGTTGATAAAGTACGCAAATTTAGTGAATATTTGAATTTTATTCGGGAAATAAATTATAGAAATCAAAAGAAGCAATGAAATGTATTAAAATACAATAGTAAAATAAAAGATTCAATAAACGGGATGAAATAAAATTACGATATAACGCTAAATCTTACTTGAAAATTTTCTTCCTCTCAGATTTTCTCTTTGTAACAAGCCCCGCCCCTGTAATATATAATATTATATCAATTTAGATGATTTTTATTAGATTATTATTAAATTTAGCAATTTTATTACTAATACTATCTCTTTCTAACAGTTACTATTAGGATTAGAATTAATATTGCTTCTACGTTGAAAATTTAATATACCTCTTAAAATGTAATTAACTACTTGAACTAGTCAATTTTAATTAGGGGGTGGGAGATTAGTTAAAAATCATGCCTCGCTACAATCGAGAAAAAACCCGAAGATTAATTGCAATCAAGACTTTTATAATTAACTCCCCTGATCCCGACTCACTGGATTTGGGGATTTTATATAATTCAGACGAAATAACGAGATTACATTGAGCTTCTCTGGAGAATTTTAGTCTCAACAGAAATCGTACTCTGATAATGAAGTAATATCGCTTCAGAAATAAAACAAAGTCTGTATATACACTATTGTTTAATTTGACATTTGAAAATAACATAATAACTTGCATAAGAATGACGCAAAGAAGTGGTTTTTTAGCGTAGGAATTTATATCTTTCCCCCACCCCTTCCCATCCACTATTAACCAAATATGTTACTAGTATTTTTAATAGAAGTATTAGTAAAGGGTCTGATTATTTCTAAACCCCCCGTCTGTTAGATTATCCTCGAATTTAAATCAAAAGTATTTTTAATAAAAATATTAAGCTTTATAATTATACTCTTATAAAATAATTCATGAAATCAAAACGAATCACTTCTCTGTGTTAAAAGTCCAGCGTTCACTCATCACTTGATTTCAACACACTTCTTTGACTACACGTCATTAAATATCCACCCTGTGCTGATGTGACGTTAAGCAAGAAACGTTCGGAATGAAACTAGCGTTGTAATATTAGTGTTAACAATGATTAATGAGTTAGAGATAATGGCGGTAAAAAATCAAGGATTTTTCTTGTCATGTATAACGCGTATCCGAACACAGTCACATCCGGGCTTAATGAAATAGAGTACAATGACTCCATCATGAGTCTATCATTAGTTTATCGTGACTATATCATGACCATATCATGACTATATTATGACTATATCATGACTATATCATGACTATATCATGATCAAATCACGAAAATGTTATTACGATTATATCACGAAAATATCATGACTATCATGACTAACTAGCGACTACATTTACCACTATATCATGACTATATCATGACTATGTCATGACTGTATCACGACTATACAGTGTATATCATGATTATACCGTGACTATATCATGACTATATATCACGACTACATATCGTGACTATACTGTATATCCTAACTATATGGGTATATATCATGACTACATCATCACTGTATCATGACTATATCATAACTATACCATGACTGTATCACGACTGTATCATGATTATATCACGACTATATCATGCTAACAACCTCACAACATCCGATCTAATACTAGGTCAAACGCAACACGTCACTCTAGTAATATGATCCCAAATGCTTTTTAGTAAGTAGACGCATCCTGTGTATTATACAATACACTTCTGCTGCAAGAACGGCTTGCGTTTTTCTTGCGTTTTTCTAGCGTTTTTTCTCTCTGGATTTCCCCCTTAACCGAGATTCATGATCGGATTTGAGATCGGATTAGCGGAACTTGAGGCTGCAGAGGATTTAACGCGGATTTAGAACAGAGTCGTTATACAGGATTTGAAAATACATAGAGTTTAATTATTAAAGCTTGTAATTTTACGATTTTAGAGGATATCGTAATTTGTTACGTCGGGGGGTTTATTTAGGGTTAGGGTAATGGATTTTTATTGTATCGAATGAAATAGGGTTAATGGAACATAATAATTAACAAAATATATGATAATTTTACTTTAAAAATGCAGCGATTTTTTTCTAAACTAAATATACTAAAGTGATATTAAGATTTTTTAACCGAATGAACGTACCCCCCCCCCCCTTATCCTGCACCCCATATTTTTGTGTTAATTTACTTCACGATTTTTATTTGCATCCTTTTTAAAGATAATAATAATAGTAGTTTAATTAAGTTGAAGCGATTTTATTGCTTTAAATATTTCAATTGATCAGTTTCAATGATGAACTTTGTTGAATAATAAGCTTCATTATAAAATACTGTGGCTATATAGCTTGGTTTAGTAGCCTGAAGCTACTAAAATATTTCATAAAAACTATTTTGATCCCATATCGTTTTATTATATTATAATGACCGTTTTTGGAAAATGATAAATTCTTTATCAACTGTGTGTTTTATGAAAATAATGATCTACGTTTGTATATTTATTCAATTTATTTGTGCTTAAAAATGCGAGAGATGAAAATTTAAGTATTTGCGAGCATTGTTCAATAATAATAATCACTTATTGTTTTATATATTATAGACTGTATTAAATTAAATTAAAAATAATATAAATGACCACATTTTTACATAATTTTTGTTAGGGCTTCAAAATCTTTATGGAATGTTTTTATCCTGACTCTATCTATCTGTCTGTCTATCTGTCTGTCTATCAGTCTGTCTGTCTCTCTGTCTGCTCGTCTATCTGTCTGTCTGCTTGTCGCTTGAAATTTTGTGATTACTCAGATAAAACTTAACATCAAAATGTCATATATATTACGTATATAGATTGTATTCAATCAGAAACATAAACATAAAACTGTATTAACTTTATACGTTCTACAAAATCGAATAAATTTTTAGAAATATCATAAAAACCGTATGAAATCTATAAATATTCCAAATTCTAGATGATTAGAATCACTGCGAGTAAATAAGTGATTGCATTACACTATCACTTATAAGTGATCTCAATCATATTTCATTGCAAAAATAATCAGTCGAAAAACAATATTTTTATAACATGTACTGATTTTTCATTGATTGAAATCTGAAAAATTAATTTAAAAATACTGATTTTAAACGATTTAATGTATAATTATATAATTAATCATATAATTCTAAGCATACAAATTGGTTTAAGTATGTCTCCTATGATATTAACTATTATCGGTTAATACTTTTTCTACATTTTTTTCTCTTCAATTTAATAGATTTAGCAAACAATATTCTTTACAAGTTTTTAGTTGCATACTGTATATACCAAATAATATGCCAACAATAATATACACTTTTTAGTTGTATATATTCAATCTTAAATTCTAAAAAAAATTAGATGTATATAATATCACAGAAAAAATTGTGCGAAGTACTCGGTATATTGTATATTACACAGTATACTGTACAGTATACCGAGTATATTATACAGTATACTATACAATATACACTGTATAATATACAGTATACTAAATACTTTGTACAATTTTTGGGCCTTTTTTCTGTCTCGAATAAGTCTAACTGTAAAAGATGTAGTAAACTGGGCTGCTTAATTTTCTTACAACTTGGATCGCGTGACGAGGGGCAGATGCTGCAAATCTAACAAATCCCCACCCCACCCCCCCCCCCCACACACACACACACCTACCCCCACGAGGAATTATGGTAGGCCAAAATGATACAGGACAAAATGGTACTAGGACAAAATGGTACTAGGACAAAATGTTTCTAGGACAAAATGGTACAGGCCAAAATGGTGGCGACAAAATACAGTACAAAATATTATACATTTTTATCCTTTTTAAATCCTTGTACAGTTTTATTGCAGTTATTATTATTTAGCTTTAACCGTAATATTTTTTTGACCGTACCATTTTGTCCGGTACCATTTTGTCCGGTATCATTTTATCGGTGCCAATTTGTCCAGCCACCGGGATTATTTAGCGATGTGAATCTAGAATGTTGCTGTGGATTGGAAAGGGTTAAGTTTAGGGCTAATCGTTAAGTTAAACTTGTTTTTATTTCGATGGCTCGTCGTGGAAATGGTCGATGAATTTGAGTCGATTTAGTAAAGAAGCGTTTTGAAGAAAAAATTCTCTTGAATTATTTATTTTGTTTGTTTGTTGAGTTTTTAAAGATATCATTTTGCTTGTATTTACTTCCTCGTGATTTTATTTCAAATTTTGGATAATTTATATCATTAATTTTATTTCGAATAAATTTTTAACTAGACGAAGAAAATAATAGTGGCGATTAGATTAGATTTATGGTAAGGTAAAAAATATATGCGTTTTGTCAGTATTAGACTTTGTTTAATATTTAATTAGTTTTTGCTTTTAATTGTGTGTTGAGTCTTGTCTAAAAATACACAATCTACGGAAATAAAATCTAACTATGTAAATAATGAAACAAAATAAAGAACTAAATATATACAATACATTTTATCTATATTATATATAAATAAATAAAAATAAAATTCAACAGTACACCAAAATATTTAGTTCACAACTGCAAGCATAATAAGAAAAATTATATAACATAAATATTAAAAGTGTAAAAATTTCATCAATTATAATATCGCTTTATAAACATTATTTTAATAACACAACTATGTGCAGAACTGTTATTTATTCAGATATAAATGTAGAATCGATTGAAATTTACCCGGTTTTATGCAATAAATTAACACTTTGTATCACTTTGTATTGTTATGAAGGCAATAAAGAATGATTTATATCATTGCGATTTAGATATAATAAGGATTACGAAAGCTATCAATAGGCATGTAACAATAATGCTATCTATCCAGCTATACGGATATTATCATCATAAATCATTGAAGAATTATCTCTTGTTGCAGTAAATATTACAATGAAGATTTATCAAACGATTTGTTTCAGTGAAAATGGATAATGGTATATTAATGGATATTAATATACCAAGGGATGCCAGATATTTCCACGGAAAGTCTAGAGAAAGATTAAAGGATTAATTAAAAGGAAACTTATTAAAAAAATTATATTTCTATATATATTATTAGGTTACTTGAAAATATACAATAATTTTTATTCGCCAATAAATTTTATTTTAAATAGAGATCAAGAAGAAGTGAATTTTAAATGTAAATTTTTGACTCATGTAATAAACGATAAAAAAATGTAAGTTACAACAAAAATATAAAATGAATAAAACTTCGATATATACTGACGGTATACTTTATACACTGTATATATACTGTATGCTCAGTTTAAATATCTAGAATATATAATATTCATTTTATGCGTGTATATGTAGTATAATTACAATATTTCGCAACTTTTTAAAATAAAATTTTAACTCGTTTAAAATTGTTTCCAGATGACGTCATCTCTCGGTATGACGTGTCCTGGTGACTTCGAACAGCTCGACAAACTCGGCCTCTTTCAATGCCGCAACGGCAGCTGGTTAATTCGCCCCAACTCCCTGAACCCCCTCCCCTCAAACATAACCCCCACATCAACAACCGACTACAACCACTACCGAGTCATCGTAGACATCTATATTGTGACGTCATTCTGCTTAGTAGGCTTCATAGGCAACGCGCTAACCATAGCCGTACTGCGGCGTGAGGCGGGCCATCACGCTAACACTACTAACTGGCTACTGCGCACGCTAGCCCTAGTCGATATGCTCTACCTAGTAGCCTGCCTGTTCATCCAGCCGCTGAAGACGCTGTCTAAAGACGACGTAGCCTGGGCGCCATGCTGGCTGGTGAAGGCCTACCCCTACTGGGAGCCCTATATATGGCCCGTGGCTTCCACAGTTCAGACAGTCACAATTTGGACAGTCATAGCACTGACGGTGGACAGATACGTGGCGATCTGTCAGCCGTTCAACTCTCATCTGAGGATTGTCAGGAGGGCACAGATCAGCACCGCTGTGGTGTGTTTGACCGCGGTGTTGTATAACATTCCGGTGTTCTTCGAGAGGGTCGTTGAGTCGATGGATGGGGTGGGGGTGGTGGATGATGGAGAAAATCAGTTTGGATTTACAGGTCGGTGGTTTGGATTTTCTGGGTTTAGATAAAGTTTTTGTAAATAAGAGAAAAATTGATATTTCAAAAAATTTGCTGAAATTTTTATTTCAACAGCTGGTAATTGTTTCTTGTATTTTAATTCTTTCTATGTAATTCTAGATATTCCTATTGTATAATTTTTTACTTATTTATAGTTTTAAACCAGTTTAAAATCCAGTCTTAGTCTAACCCTAATAATAACCCTTACCCCAGCACACCCCCATAAATTCAAAAGAGAGAATCTATCACTTTTCTAGTTACGATAACTTCCAATTTTTTATATTCAATTACTTTATAATTTATCTTACTTGGTAAGTTGGTACTACTAGTAACATATTATTCCAAAGTTTTTTGGTTTTTTGAAAAATAAGAAAAATGTATATGTCACTTTTTAATACGTTCAATTTTATATTCAAATACAATCTATCTTGCTGCCCATTTTACTGGGGCATACTATTCCAAAGGATACATTTTCCAGATGCGGACGATTTGATGTGGATACTCCCTAATAGAACCACGTCATCATCGCCTTGCGCGACGACGGTCAAGATTGTCAAGTCCAGTTTTGGTCGCCACGAGCTCTACACACTCATATATAAGACTATTTCTTACCCTCTGTTTCGTTCAGTCGGTCCCCTGATCATCCTTCTCTTGCTGAACGTTAAGCTCATACAGGCTTTACGCGTCACTCGTCGACGTCATAAGGTAAGATGACGTCATGCTATTTGGTGTAGTTATTATTATAATTTATGCAGATGTGTTATAAATGACGTTATGTTATTTGGTGTACTTAACGGTATTATAATTTATGCAGAAAATGTTATAACGTATCAATGTATATTTATTTTCTATAGTAAGGATTTTTCTAAGTACATAATTTATTTTTAAACACCAGTGTTATATTATTATATCAACTAAATATTGCTAAACTCTCAAATGTTGTTTCTTATTCATAATATTAGTTAAGACTTTTTAACTTTATTACAATATCACTCGTTATTTTCTTCCATAAGTCTTGCTAGCATATATTCTTATATTAAAAATAACTATTTGGTGAAAGAATAAAAATATCGTTGCAGACTAATGAAATGTCAGTCTGCCTATTTGAGCTTTAAATTACGAAATTATTGAGAAAACTTATGAATCCACTGAAACCTTGTAAATGATTTTAGAAAACTATTACCCGAATAAAACACCTGCCCATAAATACGAAATTTGATTTAAAATTTCATTAACTTTGCGACGCGATTTTTCATCTAAAGTCAGAAAATAATTCTTGCTAGGATTTATAAGAACAGTTAGTTTTTATAGGATTATAAGAACAGTTAGTTTGTTTGCTAAATAAGATGATTTGCAAATAAATGATTATAATGTTAATCGATTCGAGTCAATCAATGATACAGAAAGATGCATTAATATAGCTATAAATTATTTTTCAAACTTATTCACTTATAACGTAATATTCAAATTTTAATTAGTGTAGTTAATGTAATTAGTAAAAATATTCATGATTTAATTAATAAGTTTTATGATTAACTTTAGTGCTGCGACGTTATTAATATGTAACAACTTAAGAAATAAACACAAATTTTGAATTAATAAAATAGAAATTATAATGTGATAATAATTTGTAGAAAAAAGTGTATACTTTTTAAATTTTTTTATCACATCATTAATATTAATAATGATAAAAATTTTGCGCTTGATTTTATATACTGTTTTTTTTTCTCATGTAACCAAGATGTCAGATTATATTACCGGGGGGTGGGATATGGATTGTAGTAGGAGGGGAGGGG
>JAQIXG010001340.1:0-22786 GCA_034700105.1 Oconnorella tubifera
CGGGTGAAGTTTGTTTACAATTGAAAACGATATTTTTTATAATTATACTATAAATTTAGCTTAATTTAATTAAAGCTTATCCTCCTTTCTTACGAGCATACATTGAAATTGTTTTCTATTGTAATAATAGGCCAATTATATAACATTGACTTCGAATAAGTCTAGGTTTTTTGTCGTGAATTAATCGAGAACAGCAGCTGCTAAAATACATTTAATCACATCAAATAGTAAATTTATTACTGAATATTTTTTAGTTACACTGCATTTCATTTGTCAGAAGTTAAACTTATCAAGATCAATTCTTGATAACCGAGAAAGAAACCGACATATATATTTATAGGCCTACTTGCGGATTTGAACTTCGTGTAGTATCAATCACTGGTATCAACGTTACAGATTGATCGACAAACATGTCACCGATGTGTTTGTTTGTGGCACTTTGTGCCGTGTTCAGTGTGGCACACGCTGTAAATTGGGTATGTCATTATGTAATCTTATCAATATTGAGTGATCATATATCATACAGTCTGCTGTACATTTTATGTTAATATTGCATTATTTTGTGTTCTTTTGCTATCTTTCATGACGAAATAAAGATATATATATTAATAATAAGACTAAACTGAAATATTTTTAAGTTAAAATATATAATTTGGGACGGTTTTTATAATATATGCCAAATTTTAAGACTCGTTGCAGGCTACTATCAAGTTATTAATCTAAGATTAAAACTTAAAACACTTTCGACATTTCAAACACACGTAGCAGCACTTTTTATTTACTCTGTATGCGCAATAATCTAATATAATAATTGGCTAAGTTCGTCTGTCTGTCTGTAACTCGATATAATTAAGCTATTAAGATAGATCCAAGGGTTCTCAATGGTACCATTGAATCAAGGGTACTCAAATAGGATGAAATATTAGTTCATTTTGTCATTACATGTTGTTTATAGTTGATAATAAACAGATTTTTCAGATTTAAACATTTGTGTTTTTTTCTTTTCTATGCCTGTCGTCTGACAGTCTTTGCTTTTAGTCTTCTAAGAAGTGATAATAATTACAGTTGGCCTATAAGCCAATGATTCCGTCAATCTATATTCTTTATAAACTTTCAGTTGAATATATTAAAATTCCGACGCACAATCGATCCAACAATCAGAGTTAGGCCAACATACTTTGTAAATATCTCCCCATTTATCTTCCTTATATAAGGCTGACTGACTACTGTGCTTCTCTTCCCAGTTGAAGAGAGATTGTGCATGTGCATTGTGCATGTATATAATATTATTATAAAGCGTAGACCTATAATACCTGAAGTAGGCCTAATTTAATTATCCTTCTATATAGGATGTAATGACAGCTTTAGATGACTACGTAAACCGCGACGACCCTTTCTACGACTGGTATGAAGTCGAGAGTTATGACGGAGATGGATACACTGTACACGTGCTTAATATGACGTCACAGAAGTGGAAGGATGGTAGGAATGAAAATAATGTTCAATTTCTTGTAGTCTAATGTCATGATGATGTTTTTGTCTACAGTTTGATGAGTTATCTTTTAGTATAATAGGCCTACACTTTATAATGGATATTTTCAAATTATGTAAATAGTGAAAACTTTAAATAAAAGTTTGATTGATCGTTGAGCGTGTATACTTGAATTGAAATAATAAACTATCTACACTTAAGCACTTGGCTTATAATTAATTGAAAGAAATCAATAATTATTACAATTAAGCCTATTATACCACACAATTAATTGTGTCGTATATAAGCCTATGCCTTTCTAATTATAATTAAATTTGTTTCAATTAGGCCAAGAACTGACTTTAGCCATAATATGAGTCAGTACTTGGCCTAATTGAAACAAATAAAATAAAATTAGGCCTATAATATACGACACAAAAATATTATGTTTAAATGACAAATTATAAATATATTCTGAGAATTTTTGTTATAGTTCTATGAGATTTTTCCAGTACCCTATATATAAACAAGTGAAATGCATGTTTTTAGAGACCTTTTCGGAGGAACCGGTATGGTGGCATTATCTTAACATCTTTGTACCAAAGGTTCCACGCATTACTGATGCTGCGTTCCTACATATTGGCAATGGCAACTTTGATGATCCGTAAGTATATGGACTGGTAACTGAATGATACTATCAGGCGACACGCTCATGTCGTGATTGTGTTTTCCTGTCATTTTGAAATATATACCCCAAAATATACCCCTAGCCCTAAAGATGCTGAATTCTGCAGCTATCCATACGTTTGAAACGTTATTCACTAATATGGATCAACCACATAATTGATTAAATTGAATTTTATCAAATTTATTTCTTTTAATGACAAAAAGAAATCTTTCCTCCATGATTGAATTACAAAATGTCTTCTATCACAGTCCACCGAGTACAGACGGTGGGACAATGAAGAGAGTGGGAGATTTTTGTCGCAATGTTGGAGCAGTTTCAGCTTATCTCAGAACAGTGCCATTTCAACCTATTCACTTTGTGGTAAGATATATGCTCATTCATGATTCATTCAGGACAAATATTTCGTCCGAAATCATTGACAAAATGATATAGTCATTGAAGTTGAGAACACCTAGTGTTCTCGTCCGGAGATCATAGATTCATAGCATCAATAATTTTACTAACATGCTAAGCTTAATTACTTAATTCGGCACCTAAACTTAAACAGGATAAATAGATCAACTTAATTATCAGTTGTTGTACTTTTTCAAATCTGGTTTTATTGTGATTATATATGCTACGTTCTTGTTCTTTCTAATGTTGTTAGACAGAGAATATTACTATACCGCGAGTAGAAGACTTCATTATTGGTTACACTTGGAGATTGTTTATAGAAGATCCATCACCAGTTCCTGATCCAGATGTTATTGTATTGTTTCCTATGACAAAGGTAAAAGTGTATATACATATACTGTATACACTGTGCTAATTTACTAAGTTCTGTTGAAATAAGATGTTAAAAGTAAAGATCCTACTACTAGGAGCTGTAATTTTAACATTTAAATAAAGTTACTTTTAAAATTGTGTTTAAATAACTAAATTTTAGGCATACAGTTTAAAAAAAGTATATACCAGCAGTACGATAGACGATATATTATGGGGTTATAACAACTATTATATTTTAGTCTTCCGAAGCTTGCATGTATCACAAGAAAACTTAATTGAGTAACAGTTTTTAGATTCTATTATTATATATTATATGAAAGATCAATTTCATTAGGACTGAAACGCTGGAAACTATTGCTTCAAAGTAGGGCTGTCAAAATTTCTAGAAAAAAACTGCCCGGGTACCCGCCTACGCGCATAACGTGTACCCAGGTACTTGGGTGGGGGGTCGGCCAAAAAAAGTAGGCCTACCTACTCTGTACTATAAAACGTTATAATTAACGTTTGCAATATCAATGAAGAATTAACAGCAGTGTTGCTCAAACAATTAAGTGATGACTTTTTTGTAAGTACTAAGTTTTGGTCTCCAAATACATGTAAACACAGCTGTTATAATAGATCGAATTGCAAGCCTATGATCAATGCAGTGCTGAGTCGCTGACTGATGTTATACGACTCGTATTATAATTTCTGACTGTCTCTATTGCACGTACAGGTTGCAAAGGGGGGGGGGAGGTCGAAAAAGTCGAATTTTAAGCTTACTACTTTATAGACGGCCCCGTTACAACGACAATAATCCTATGCGCTACAGTGCTGATGCAGCTAAAATGCTGTCTTCAGGCTAGCTAACGGGCACCCGCTAGCTGAATCTATTACCCGGGCATTTATCAACAGGCGGGTACCCGGGTACCCGTATTTAGCATCATAGCACTACTTCAGAGTCAAGATTTTGTGTAAACTAAATAATAAGCTGTTTAGAATTTTGTTATTTAAACCTACCTGGACACCAACTGTAAATCTGTATAATGAACTTCAATTTTTACCAATATCTTTACTACATGACATGCAGGTCATGTAGTAAAGGTATCTTTGGGCTTAAATGTATTTTTCATAAATATCTATTACCTGAAACTTTTCATAATTACTTTACAAAATTTGATTCAGTTCACCAGCATAATAATAGGAGGCGCACAAATCTCTATACTACTTGCATTAATACTAGTTTTGGACAAGGTGTGTAAAATAAATTTGAAGGGGGGGGGACTTTTAATTAACTACTTCCCCTTATTCTAAATTTATCAATCTTATTTTGGGTTCGAGTCTTGGTAGAAACCCGTGATGGATTCGTTCCACTTCTCCTTTTTAACATTTTCTTAAATAATACATGTTAAGTCATAAATAATATACCTAATATCTATATTTCAAATACCAGGGCCGATAAAATAGCTAATCTAACTGTACATTTTCTGTCTTTACCAAGATGGATACGCCGATACTATGATTTAATTTGAACTAATTACTTCTACTAAATCAATCAACACATATAACAACACCAGTCTTAATATAAATATCATAATATAAATATATTAATATAAAGTATTACGATCAGTAACATTTCTAAATCAATTTCCTGAATTCTAAATCAATCGTCTATATCTCTAAATCGTCGACCAACGTACACGTTTCCCTCATACAAATATAAAATCGTTCATAATTTCATACTTATTGCTATAATTCTAAATTATTTAAAATTATTATTATCATTCTTAATTAATTATTATTATTCTACATTTTAAATTAAGTCAGTAATTATAAAATTATTCCTCTCAATCTATTCTTAACTACCGGCTTTTCTTCTACGCCGGTGTGTCTAGGCACAGCTTCAAGAACAATCCAGCGTCGCCTAACATGAGTTTTTATACCCCCAACGCTTGGGAGCTAACATGCTGAACACTATTGGACACAATCGATAGTATGGATAAATCGTCCAATCTTACAACTATAAACATATCTAAAAATTACCAACCATGACCAGCCATCGGTCTCGTTACTTCGTATTGTAATATAAAACATTGCTCAACATAATACAATAAGCTTAATGAAATAAATATACAGTTACAAAATAAGATCTAAAAATATATAAATATTCAAATTCGCTATAGATGTATTACTTTTAAAGTAATACATCTGTATTACAATTGGTAATACATTTTTTATCAGTTCTGGAATAATCTGCCTAGTGATTTAAAAAAGAACATTGAAAAATATTTATTGTCATTTTTTAATTCAGCATAAAACGTATAATATAATGTTAACTTTTGAATTGTGTCCGGTTTCTAATTAATTAATTTTTGTTTACACGATTATATTGATTAGATTTTTCGTATAATTTTAACTATGTTTAACTTGAATTGTATCTAGCTTCTTATTAATTTTCGTTTACACGATTATATTGATTAATTTGATTTATGTTTTTTTTCTCCCATAATGTAATTCTATAGTAAAATATATATCTTTATACATAGATGACCAGCTTAGATAGGATTTTTTCTTTTTCTGGTTGCCTGTCAATATTTTCTGAATTTTGTGTTTTAAATTGTGTGAATTTTGTGCAAATAAAAATACTACTACTACTACTAAGTAATGTAACGCAATAAATGATATAATAATTTATGTTATTGTTACTAATATGTTACACAATAACATATTTAATACACAATAAGGATTCAATTTATCACGATGTAAACTATTTGACACTTTTAATGATGTTAACTTTTGTATCATTATGTAGGCAGCTAAGAAGGCTCTGGATACAATTCATGATTTTATGGCCCAAGAATATACCGGATATGAAATAGAGAAGTTTATGCCAACAGGCTTCTCAAAGGTCTGAAAGAATACAAATAAATGAACACTGTATTACTCTTCTATTTTATTTAAACAAGTTTAAATAAAATGTGTAATTCTCTCTAGCTTATTTGAAATGTCTATGTTGTTAATTTGTACATTTATACATTTTTTTATTACAGCGTGGATGGGCAACTTGGTTACTGGGATGTGTTGACAAGAGAGTCTTTGCAATGGCTCCTACTGTCTTTGATCTTCTTAATCTGCAAGATGTTTGTAGCTGATTTTACTTATTTTAAAAAGTTACTGTGGCTAAATACTAATAAAATCAGATTTCAATTGAAGTTAAACAATATTAACAGTAATAGAGGTGAACAAAAATTTCGAGTTATCACATAAATGTCTTCATTGCAATATATATTGATGCACAGATCATTCTCTAATATTGGCAGTTAAATTCTATATTAAGTTAAAAACTAACAATTCTTCAGTGAGAAAACTAAAATTGATAGGCAATTTTGATGAGAGATTTTAGGCAGGGGCATTGGTATAATGAGGAGGAGGGACAGTGAGTGCGAGTTACCCTGGGAGACAATTACTCTGGATATGCTACTGGGTAATGAACTATGCGGTCATTTTATAGGTTAATAATTTGTATAGTAAAAGTTGTTTGATAATCTATGATATTCAATATATTGCATGAATTATTCAGAATTTGGAGCACCACTACAGAGGCCTTGGTGGCTGGTCCTGGGCCTTTGCTCCTTATTGGTTGGAAGACGTCTCAAAGTACCTCTACCACCCACGAGTGCAAGACCTTGCTGCTCTAATTGATCCTCTTTGTACGTACTTTAAAATCCAGATTTCAGTATCTGTTATGATTTTTACAGAAGTCGAGTTTTATAATAATCATAATAATGCTACTATGATGCTGTAGCTATATAATTAGAATATCAATAGCCTAATCTTTTAAACTTAGTATAATCTGATTTAATTGTAACTATAATATTAATGTTATAGACGCAGAAATAATAACTAATGATGCCCTTTTCACTTGTGGTAATGATTATCTGTTATAACACAATAACTGAAATTATATCATTTCATTCATGTAGCTTATAATGAGAGACTGACGATGCCAAAGTTGCTGATAGCTGCCTCTGGCGATCAGTTCTTTCCTGCAGACGGCACTGATTATTTCTGGGAAGAGCTAACACCACCCAAACTCTTTCAGTAAGATCACTTTGATGGATAAAATAAGATATTATAAGATTTCTTTATTTTTTTATATATTTATTTCAAGAATGATCATGAAAAACATATGCAGGAAGATACGGTCATACGGAATATGGAAGATCAAATTCAGCAACATATAGTCGTGAAATTCTAATAGTTTAATGTCCATGTAGTATGGATAATGAGTATAGAAAATCTTCTCTCCTTGTATATTAGTTATAAACTATAAAAAATATATACACAATTTTCAACAATATCAGAATATCTTTACAATTGTAAAGATATTGTTGAAATAATACATTATTGTTATAGGTTTATAATAATATTAGTGAGACTCGGCTAAGAACATTTTTAGAACTATACAAAAAGACTGAAATCTGGATTGAAATTTTTTTATTGCTGTGTTAAGAACTTGGGAGAATGATGATCACAGTCTTGCAAATCATAGAGATCCTATAGATAGAAATCTAGAAGCATTCTTCATAGCCACGTACAGGGTTAGTAAAAGAATTTTGAATTGTTTCACTTTTTGCAGTGTTATAATGGAATTAATGAATGGTATAATCCTTGTAATATAATTAGTATATTTATATTTGTACTAGATGTTTCTATCTGTGTAACAGAAAGAAAATTCAAAAACGTTCACTTGCAGACACAATCCAAATTTAAGTTATTAAAATACAATAATATTGACAAAGTTACAGTGTAGTACAGACACTATCAGATAGTATTTGTTTTTGCTTATCACCTTGCCTCTCAAGCGATTTATTTAGAGTTCTACAATTGATTTTGAAATTTGTATTTATTTTGAAAATGAATCCACTAACTAGTTAATATTAATAATAAATCTTTAAGTTAGCTCTTTGTGTTTATTACTTTGTAGGGAGATAGATTGCCTGAACTCACTGCGATTAAAGCTGAGGTATAAACTTTTGTTAATATACTTTATAAATTTCTGTATCACAAATGAATTATACTTTTGAAACTTATAATGATTATTTTAAACTGATTATCTAAAGCCATGATGACTCGATGAAGATTGATATGAAAGAATGCAAGTAACTTAACCAAGTGATTATGGTGATTTTTATTTTTAGAATGAAACTCATGGATTGATATTCGTTGTGACTAATCCAACAGTTATAAGGATATCTGGCTGGTACGCAAACACAACAAACGAGACTTGCGAGATTACCACAGGGTTTGCTCAGAATAATATTTATGTCTTCAGAATTATAATAATACAAATAATGGTAATAATAATGATTTATATTAATGATATTCTAGTAATTTTGATATTAATAACAATTACAATGACATAGTCATCAACTGATTGAAAGGCAATATGTTCACTTCTCTGATATAAATTTCATGGACTCTCCTGCTCCGCTCACTTTGAATAATACTGCATTAAAAGATACAATCGAGCCCAGAAAATTTTCAATGCTTCTCTTCTAGCCAATTAGAATTAAGGAAAAGAAAGAAAGCTTGAAGAAGAGAGCACTTCAAAATAATAGTGCAATTCCGCATATTCCTAATATAGGCTAATATTATAATGCTAAGAATATTTCGCCTTTATTTCAATTTTTAAAATCAATACATTTAATTTATGCTCTTTTAGCAATGATCAAATTGATGAAACTTAAGGATAGCGAGTGAAAACGCTTAGAACTTAATTTCAAAATGATTAATCAGCTCAAAAGTCATATATATTGAAAGTCCCTTATTATTAACATCTCTATTTTCTCTGTATCTATTGTAACGAAAATTTATATATAAGATTATTATATATTATTATAGACGCTTACGCTTTAAACAAAAAGAAGACAATTTCTTTGATTATCGTTAGGTTAGGTTAAGTTCTTTCCGATTCTAGAACTCTTCCACCCCCGTCCATGGATGGGCTTTTCACTTGTAGGATTATAAATGTAAATATTGATAGTAGGGCAAAATGTCCGCAAATTCTGTATATTGCAATAAGAGAAACTTAACCAATCAGACATGAGATTACTACAATTTCTTATTTATTTCTTATTCTGATATTATGATCTTTATACAATATTTATTTCTGGATTTCTTCATAAAGGGATGAAGAAATTTGTCGTAGAGATTTTCGTCAGATGGCGCTGAGAGGGGAAACAGGTATCATGTGGTATCCAAACGAAGTAATCCATCAGGTACTTTTCAAATTAAGTTTTTATATTTTGTAGAGGACCAATTGCTGTCACTTAATTACTATTGTAACTTCTGAGTTTAAATTCTGGAAGAACTTACTGGAGATAATGCTACACTATTTAATTACATTGAATTTAAATTGCATATATTTTATTTTATTCAATTGTGTAGCCCACCACTATCTAGCACTACAACTGCATACATAAAGAAATGTATCACTTTGGCTAAAATATTCACAATCAATTCATCTGTGAAAACAGAGCTTACTATGTAGAAATAACAATAACCGATGGAAGTCACACTAATGAAAGTGATTAGTTAAATGTATTATTGTTGATTATTATATAGAACTTTATTTCATTTGTAGGGCTTTGATCATTACACATTAGTAGTCAGTAAACGTGATGACTTTGGATACAGAGCATTCTTTGTAGAGGTTTGTTGCACAAAGTCTCTATTTATAAACAAAGAAGCCGTTATTTAGAAGTAATTTTTGGTTTTGATTTTGGTACTAATTCAGCCTTAATTCTACATTAATTTGTTTCATATATTTTGTGCTGATATTCTTTCTCATTCCGATATACCTATTGTTTGCAGCAGGCCTATAACATAACATTCTAATTTCATTATCTCTTATATAAACTTCATGGACTCTCCTGCCCCGCTCACTCGAATAGCATTATATATACTATATACAAGAAAAGATGAAATTCGAGCCCAGAAAAAGTTCAATGCTTCTCTTCTAGCCAATTACAATAAAGAAAAAGAAAGAAAGCTTTCGTAAGAGAGCGCTTGGGAATAATAATGCAACTCCACTGTGATGAAATTTATATATAAGATTATTATATATTATTATAAACGCTTCGGCTTTAAACGAAAAGAAGACAATTTCTTTCATTATTGTTATGCTAGGTTAAGTTCTTTCAGATTCTAGAACTCTTCCACCCCCGTCCATGGACGGGCTTTCCGCTTGTAGTATTATATAATATAATAGAAATGTTACATATCGGTAATGTCACATTATCATATCATAGTTGGATTATATGTATCAGATCTATTAAAACTATTAAAGTTTAACAAACTTTTATATGTTAACACCACATTATCTTAAACATACAAAATGATATCAAGATTTGAATTTAGATCATAGCTAAGTTTTTGTTGTCAACAGGCAACATTTCAAGGACCGGACGACTATCAGTTTAGATTTACTTCGGGCATAAGCATCTACCCGGACACCTTCCCTTATCCCAAATGTGAATCAGAAGAAGAATGTAAAGGTCGCCTCGTCTAGCTCAAAATGCAGTCTCTGAGAGCATTTACTTCTAATTGTAATATTAACTTTAAAGAAAGAAAGTATCTCGTACTGGAACATCTGATTTCAGATTTCAACAAAATACTATTTAATTAAATCAAATCGAAATAGTTTAAAATTACATACATTAAATTATAATTATTAGTGCCTACTTGAAATTAATTAATTAAAGAATATGTTGTAAGACGACCACGATTTCTGATTTCTGAACAATTTTAAATAAATATTTTATGCAAAAAGTATTTAGGTAAGAATTAAAAATTACTTAATTAAATTATCGAATTATAATTGTCAATAAATAGAACCAAATCACATTTAATATTAATAATATCTTAATAATATTATTTCATTCAGTGTTTATTAAACAAAGGCGAATCCAAAAAAGGGGGAGGCAATGCCTCAAAGCAATTTCTAGATTTAAAAATGTAGCATTTAGTATATGACTATGAGATCTAAATTATCTATAGCGGGTCAATAACCTCTATTGCGGGTCAAAGACCTCTATATCGGGTCAATGACATCTATAGCGGGTTATTTACCTCTAAAATAGGGTTATTGATCTCTATAATGGGTCACTGACCTCTATAACGGTTCAATAATATCTGTAGCGGTTCAATGACTTTTGTAGCGGGTCAATTACCTTCTGTAGGGCGTCAATGACCTCTATAGCGGGTCAATGATATCTATAGCTGGTGACCTATATAGCGCGTCAGTGACCTCTATAACGGGTCATTGTCTTCTATAGCGGGTCAATGAACTTTCTAGCGGGTCAATGACCTTTATAACTGGTCAATGACCTCTGTAGCGGGTTAATAACATACCTCTGTTGCAGGTCAATAACCTCTGTAGCAAGTCAGTGACCTATGTAGAGGGTCAATAACCTCTATCGTGGGTCATTGACCTCTATACCGGGTCAGTGACCTCTGTAGTGGGTCAATGGCCTCAACAGCGGGTCAATGATCTCTATAGCGGGTCATTGATCACTATAACGGGTCATTGACCTCTATAGCGAGTCAATGACCTTAGTAATGGGTCAATGACCTCTATAGGGGGTCAGTAACTTCTGTAGCGGGTCAACGACCTTTGTAGTGGATCAATGACCTCTGTAGCGGGTCAATGACCTCTGTAGCGGGTTAATGAACTATGTCGCGGGTCAATGACCTCTGCAGCGGGTCAATATATGATCTCTTTGTAGTGGGTCAATGACCTCTATAGCGAGTCAATGACCTTAATAACGGGTCAATGACCACTGTAACGGGTTATTGACCTCTATAATGGGTCACTGACATCTATAACGGGTCAATGACCTCTATAGCGGGTCAGTGACCTCTGTATTGAATCAATGTCCTCTACAGCGGGTCAATGACCTATATTGCGGGTCAATGATCTCTATAGCAGGTCAGTAACTTCTGTAGCGGGTCAACGGCCTTTGTAGTGGATCAATGACCTCTGTAGCGGGTCAATGACCGCTGTACCGGGTCAGTAACCTCTATAACGGGTGAATGAACTTTAGTGGGGATCTTTGACCTCTATTACGGGTCATTGACCTCTGTAGCAAGTAAATGACTTCTGTAGCGGGTCATGACCTTTGTAGCGAGTAATTGACCTCTATAGCGAATCAATTACCTCTGTACCGGATTAATGAACTCAATATCGGGTCAATGACATATATATCGGGTCAATATGACCTCTATATCGGGTCAATAACCCCTAAAAGAGGGTCAGTGACTTCTATAGTGGGTCAATAACCTCTATAGCTTGTCATTGACCTCTGTAACGGATCATTGACCTTCTATAGCAGGTCAATGGCCTCTGTATACCTTGTCAATAATCTCTACAGGGGGTCAGTGACCTATAGCGGGTCATTGATCTCTATCGCGAGTCAATGACCTTTATATCGGGTCAATGACCTCTATAGCGGATCAGTTATCGAATGAATAAAGATGTTCATGTTTTTTGGTGAGGACAAATGTTCAGTTTCTTTAATTTTCAGATGGAGCTGAAAATGATGCAAACTCAAATCAGATTGATTGATATATTTCCAGGCACCCCAAAATCGTATTGCAGCACCGGGACCTAGTCTGTTTAGGCCAAAGTCCGGTTCTGGGGGGAGGGGATTGATATCTTACAATTATTTCATTTCTAAACATTTTTATTTAATGCCTCAACAAATACCTATAAATTACATATTTCATGACTCACAAATACTTTAAATAATTAAAAATGATCGAATTAATGTCTCAAATAAAACCTTATTGTTATAAATTTTAAAAAATTGAAACTACGCAACTAAATTAGTTGCGCACTTATAGATTTATTTGTCGTCTTTGCTGTATCATCTGGCTTTTAATAAAAAGGTCAAATTTTTTACTTTTTAAATTATTTTTATTCATTTTCCCTAATATTTCCACTTCCGGTCAACGGGGGAATATTTCTTTTCTATTTCCGGTACGAATTTAACGATTTTTTAATCAGGAAATATTTTTTTAAATATAATATTACAAGATTTAGATAAATGACGTATATAATTAAATAGAATATTTTTGGCTTTTGTTCCTAGAAGGGAAAGTAATTTAATTTTTTTATTAGAATTTTCTTTTAAAATAATTTTTTTAATTAATTTAACGAATATAGAGTAAGGGGGTTCTTCCGCAGAGGTCCCATCGGGACTCCGTATAATCTTATATACCGTTGGATTCGTCTCGGCGAGGGCTACATGAATATCCAAAAATTTCTTGTCGCAAATAAAAACTGACCGAGTTATTGACAGAAGGGCGAAAAATATTAGCGTTTTTATGAATTTTAACAAATTTTAAATGTTGCTTTGTTACACCAAATGGATCAATAATGTGCAGTTGTTGCGATGTTTATTAATATAATAACAATTTCTTCACATTTTGAAGAAAGGAAATTAATTTTTAAAAAAAATTTAAAAACATTTTTAAAAAATTAATGTTTATTTTTTGCAATTTTTGCCACCAATATTGATTTTAATCATTTCCGTTTCCTGCTTTAAGCAAACGAATAACTCTATGTACAGTTTGAACCTTAGAAATATGTATACAAAATTTGATCGTTATTTTTGAATTAAGTTATTTTTAAATTTTTATACAATTGTTTTTATTGAAATGAATAACATTCGTGTATAAATAGATGGAGATTATATTTCTCTATTTTAAATTTTAAAATACTTTGTACTTTTCTTGTAATTAATTTTAAAAAATTATTTTTATTTTTCACTATTTTGCTTATAACTCGGTCAGTTTTTATTTGCGACAAGAAATTTTTGGATATTCTTGCAGCACTCGCCGAGACGAATCCCACGGTATATAACACTATATTGAGTCCCGATGGGACCCCTGCGGAAGAACAACCCAGAGTGATGTTATGTTTAATAATTACTGTCAAAAATAGAAATTTGATGGGAATTATTATTGTGTTTAGTAGATTTAAATGCTCTATTGTTTCTGTTGTTATTTTTGTTTCGTCATATCCTTTATTCTAGATTTTGTTCATAAATTTAACGCTTATATTAATGAATTTCTACAAATAAACTGATATTTTTTTTCTATTTTGTTTTTTTAAAATCTAAAAATTCTTTTTTTTTTCTTATTATCTAATATAATAAGCAAAAAATCATTTTCTTTCCTGCAGTTTCTAATAACATCAGCAATGGAACCGAACGGTACAAATGATAAACGAGGTCCCTCCGTCACACTCTGTCGCATGGGTTGTGGGTTTTACGGAAGTCTCGCCTGCGATGGAATGTGTTCAAAGTGTTACAAAGATATCGCTAAAAGTCGTCACGAGAATTCCCTCTCGGATAAAATGTCAGGCGGGGTGAATGCCGACGAATCAAAAACTAGCAATCGGGGTCAGGTTAACGGAGGCAGCCAATCAGAGGCGACCACGAGAGAGGGTCAAGATACTGCTGGTATGAAGTGATTTTATTTTCAGAATAATAAGATAAAAATAATTACGATAATAATGAGATAATTATCAGATAAAAAACAATTGAGATTCATCAAACAGTGGAGTGATCTGTTAATTATTTTAGAGCGAGGTGGAGTAAGGAATATAATATATTTTTATATTAAAATTTTGAATTTGTTATAATTGCAACATATTAATTAACAGTTTGTGAAAGAAGATGTAGTTGCCTATTTGAGTTTGTTACTAAAGGGTGCAGCAAGCTACTGAAATACGCTATTCAGGAACTATACTCTCTATCGCTTATAAGATTTAGCAAACTGTTCAATAAATAACTTTAAATTGGAATTTAGTTTAAATTTGAAATAAAGTTTACATTTAGAATTTAAATGTAAACTTTACAATTTACAATTTTTTATCAAATTGTTAAAGTTTTGTTGCTTATTGCTTCCAGCGGCTGACGACTTGGCCGCTAATGTCAGCGCGGCTATGAATCTTGTCAGTCTGTCCGTCACTCCCCCTCACATCCCTTCCACCGACAAGCACAGCTCGTCTACAGCAGCCGGCACGGCAAGCGGCTGTGACGGGGGAGGGATGGCTGAAGAAGCCAGCGGAGAGGTGGCTGGAGAGACGCTAAATGTTGCGGATAATAGCGATAGTAAGTTGTTTGTTTGTTTATTTGTGTTTTTGTTAGTTTGTTTGTCTGTTTATTTGTTTGTTTATCTGGTTGTTTGTTTAACTGTTTATTTCTGTGTTTGTTTGTCTGTTTACTTGTTTGTTTGTCTGTGTATCTTTGTTTGTTTACCAGGTTATTTGTTTGTTAATTTATCTGTTTATGTGATTTATTTATTGCTTTGTTATATTTAAGATTATTATATAAAGTTTACTATTTATATTTAATGTCTTTTAATTTACGTAAGGTAAGCAAGTTTATAAGTAAAATTTTTGTTTATATTTATTTTGGTGGCATTTATTTATTATAAACGCTAATCCTAACCCTTCTGATGCGTCGCTAGGTTCTAGCGTGTCGAGTGCTTCTAGTAGCGTTTCATCTAAGACGAAGAAGAACAGATGCAGCACCTGCAGTAAAAAAGTCGGACTCACCGGTAGGTTCAATTTTATTTTACTTTATGTTTTCTTTCAGTTACATTAATAAAGTGTAATGTTTTAAGTTTTAGATATTGTTTTCATTTTCTGCTTTGATTTGAGTGATAGAACATCTAACTTGGCAAAGACAGATTTAGAATCGAGTGCTTATATTTGATTGTTTGCTCTGCACCCTTTAGTAAGGTGCATTAATTTGACGGCTACAACCGAGATGTTATTCAGAAATACTAATCGAGACTTTAAACTTATGACGTTAGACTTTAAATAAAATAACTTTTAAAAAATATACTGGCCTACTTACAAACATCAGTCTGTATTTAAATCATTAGTTCGAATAGTTCTGTATATTAAAGAACTGTGCCATTCAATAAATGAAACTATATTCAATATTTATTTAAGTATCAGAATTTATGATGTTTGTTATATATTAACTGTATATTCATAAGTGAAATACACGGAATGTATAAAAGTCGCTGTGTTGTTGGTACGTAGGCTTTCCCTGTCGTTGCGGAGGTCTATACTGCAGCCTACACCGCTACTCGGACACGCATGAATGCACATTCAACTACAAAGAACTAGGTCAAGAAGATATTCGTAAAAACAACCCGGTAGTGGTCAGTGAGAAAGTTAAAAAGCTGTGAGTTGTAGCGATATTTTATCATCAGCAATGGGATAACATTTCATATTTATCCGGACAATAATAGTTCAATCGTTTGAGATATTCTATTGGAGTGTCCGCCTGAACTAGTACGCGTTTTTTCCTAACAGTGGCAGTACTGTATGAGGTTTTGACTCATTATTTTTGTGTTTTATCCATTTTAGAGAGTTAAAATATTGCAAAAACTGGATTACGTTTTATGCATGAAAAAATGATGCAAACTCAAATCAGAATTTGTAATCTGTAATGAAATAAGAATAAATTCTAAGTAAAGTTAAAATGTTGTACAATAAAATGTAGGACATTTTTTAGATTTATTAAATTTTTTATCTTCTTGAATTTCAAAAATTAACTGCTGCCACTGTTACTTAGAATTTTTTTTTTGAACTGATTTCATTATGTACATGAATTGCTTGGGACGGGAAGATTTGTAATTTGATTGTATAGTAGTGAGACGGGGAATTTTTGCAGCATTTTTGGATTAGCGTATTTGTTTGCAAGGACAGATTCACAGGAAGTTTTGATCATAGTAAATGTATTTAGTCAAAACTACTTTAATCAATTTTATACTCAAAAATCAGTGCAAAGATGATAAATTTAATTATGAATAAATGTGTGATTTTACAGTTTTTTCTTATCCTATTATTTTTCGTTTAAATATTTTTACATAAAGGATAAAATGATTTGCAATTATTGAAATGTTTAGTGATAAACTGGTCTACAGACTTTTTGTGCACGGACATTTGATCCACTGACATTTGGTCTTTCCTAACACTAAATCTAACACTAATCTGAATTTGTCCCATTTGTGTTGTAATCGACTAAATTTCTATAGACGATTTATTGCGGATTAAAAGTGTGTAGATGAATTGTCGTGTTAATCTTTTCATTTTTGACTGCCTTCAATTTATTTATCATATTTTAGACGTCAATAATCCTCTCCATTAATTGATCATTTCTGAATCTGTCCATTTGTTTGACAGAGCTTTACTGATAATGTTTTGTGGGATCGGTGGATTTGTTTTGCCATGTTTTTGCAGATACGCTTTAGGTTATGCAGATTTGTCGTTATGATAAGTTGGGATGTGTGAATTTGCTTTTATTGTACTAGTAATTGTATCTAGTATGATTTTAGTTTTCAATTTGGGACTCATGAAGATGCATTTTTGCGTGATGTTATTCTTTACAATCAAGGTAGTTGGGATTTAGTCGCATTTCTTGAAAGTCTGAATTCATGTTTACACTCTGGTTACTGGGATTCAATTTTTGATAAAATTATCTGGTTTGTGATAGTTTCTATGAAATGACCACAAAAATTCTCTATAATCAATAGTTTGTTGCATAAATTGCCAGAGTTGTGGTTACTGTGGTTATTTTCATAAATTTGAGTAAACAACCACAGTAGTGAAATGTTGAGTGAAATGCGTTTGATCATAATTTCCTTTAACCAGTAAAAGGCTTTTTGCGATTGCTTCTTGCTATAAACAACAATGAGTACAAGTTGTCATTGAAACGCATCGTGATTAAATCTAGTATTACCGTCCAGGCTATAATGCCACTAATTTTAAAATATTTTATGCACGCGCTTGCATTGCATTTTACACATAATTGAAATTATTTCTGATTTGATTGAAGATTATTTTAGTAGATATATATTTAAAAGGGAAATTTTGAATTGATAGTATCAGGTTGACATGCAGGAATTGTGATTTAGTTTAAAAGTTTTAAAGTTTACTAGTAGGACTATTTTGTAGTGGCATTCTTAAAGTATTTCAGGAATTATTGAATAATAATGAATTATATGTTAAAAAGTATTGAATTGATCACTGAAGTGAATGATATAATAATGGTATTTTAGATAATTTAAATTATGATTAGTAGATGCAATTATTTTATTTAGTTTAATTGTAATCTGGATTTACTATATTGTCTATTTTCATCATGGGTAGTGAATTAAATTATTAATTCATTAATAAATGAAGGAAGAAAATTATAAAGTATTAGTATTGTTGGATCATTTAACTAAATATCCAATTATTGTTTGCATATTAAGTATATATATTATCAACAAAATAATGACACATTGGTAGGCCTATATCTGTAATGTATTAAAATATCAACAACACACGGATTACTAAAGTACAAGTTATTAACAGCAACTTAACTTTACACTATATCATTACATTACAAATATTAGAATGTAATAACAATTCAAAAATTTCTAAATTAATTTAAAATGTTCCGTTATTACCCAGATATGAAAAGATCAAATTGTCACGTCCTTACAGTTAAAGTGAACAAATAATGAAGGTGTTTATTGTTGACTAATTGATATGATCTCAGATTATTAATCTTCGTTAAGTATAGATTTCTGCATTAATTCTGAGTTTTATATGCTTACATTGCGAGATAAATAATATTGTTATTTCACTTTATTTCGTCAAAGTCCATGCGATGATTTAATTGAATTATTATTATGTGCTATTTATAGTAGATAATTTCAATTTTGAATCTAAAATATCTTCAATTCGCTGAAAATATTGAATATTATTGAAAATACGAACACTTCTTAATGTTTATTTAATTTTTGCTGGTTTTCTTTTGCTTAGTTTTGACATTTATTTGCTTTTTGTTTCAAATTCTGTCAATATACTGCATCTTAAGAATCTGTATGAGAAATCTTTTTTAGTTCATATTCTAACCTTGCAAGGATTAAAGTTTAAAATTGAGCTTGAGTTTCAACGCATCACGTATAAATTTAAAAGTTAATTTTTCATTAAAAATCATGATGCGTTTTTAAACTTCATTTTACAGAAGATATATTTTGCAGATTGTAATGCTTTTTTGACTTTGACAAGATATCATTTTATAATAATGTTCTGTGTTTAAAATATCAAAATGCAAGTGCAACTTAAACATTTTGCAGTAATGTAACTGTATAGATTTTAGGATGAGATATTTTAAAGTGGCAACATTGTAATCAGTACAAATGGGAAATTTACGCTACTTTATGTGACTTTATTAGTCCTACACTTATTATATATTATAATTTTGCAGACTTGATTTAATGTGTTTGATTTATTACTATTATTTTAATTAGCTCTGTGATTAACTAGTTTTATTTATGTGGTTTATTTATGTGATGCTTTATTATGAATTAAAATCAATTATTAGTCATTGATTTATTCTTAATAATCGACCATTAATAATCGTCTAACAAATTCTGATTTGAAAACTTACTTTCTGAAAATAATTGTGATTTCATTTATGGTATACCGTCTCAAAAATGATAAATGATAGTTATAATTTTATTTGTAATATTTGTGACTTTTTTTAAAAATATATTTTGTGATTTGCGATTATTGAAGGAAAATATTAGAAGAGAAGTTTTAGAACCCTTAGAAAGTTTTAGATTATCTTGTAACTTTTAGAATATATTACTTTGGAAAATATTATGTTTTAATTGTTTTATTGTAACTTTTTGCTTACTCCATGTCATTGTAACTAATTTTATGCAAGTTTTATCATTATTCGATCGATGCGGAAAAAATATAATATCTTAAAACTTTATAATTTGTTTGTTTTATTTGCTATGGATAGAATAATATGCATTTTTATGTTTATTTGCACGCTGCATCTTTTGCAGAGAGATGGTACCCAATTATGTAAACAAGAGCACCAAACCTTTTTATAGGGCTCCCATCATATTATTTTTAGCTTTTAAGATTATCAGGTTTTTTTTAATCAGTGCATTTCATCTTTTTGCGATTTAAACATTTTTACTCAACATTTTTTACTCATAACGTCACTAATAACGTCACTCATAACGTCACTCTTAAGTGACGTTATTAGTGACGTTTATAGTGACATTATGAGTAACGCTATTAGTGACGTTATTAGTAACGTTATTATTTACGTTATTAGTGACATTTTTTGCACCGTTATTAGTGACGTTATTAGTGACGCTACGTTATGAGCGACGTTATGAGTTGTTATTAGAGACGTTATGAGTGACGTTATTAATGACGCTATTAGTGACGTTTTTAGTGACGTTATAAGCGACTTATTTGTGACGTTATAAGTGACGTTATGAGTGACGTTACTCATAACGTCACTAATAACGTCACTCATAATGTCATTGATAACGTTACTAATAACGTCACTTATAACGTCACTCATAAGGTCGCTAATAACGTCACTCATAACGTCGCTAATAGCTTCACTAATAATTTCACTAAAAACGTCACTCACAACGTCATTAATAACGTCGCTAATAACGTAACTTATAATGCCATTTATAACGTCACTTAAAACGTCGCTGATAACGCAACAAATATGTCACTAATAACGTCACTAATTACATCACTAATAACGTCTCTCATAACGTCACTAATAACGTCACTATTAACGTCACTCATAACGTCACTAATAACGTCATTCATAGCGTCACTAATACCGTCACTCAAAACGTTGCTGATAACGCCACTCATAACGTCATTCATAACGATACTCATAATGTCACTAATAACGTCACTCATAACAACACTAATAGGTCACTAATAGCGTCGCTAATAACGTCACTAATAACGTCACAATAATGTCTCTCATAACGTCACTAATAACGTCTCTCATTACGTCACTAATAACGTCACTTATAACGTCACTTAGAACGAATCTCATAACGTCATTCATAACGTCCCTGATCACGTCACTAATAACGTCACTAATAACATTAGTAATAACGTCACTCATAACGTCACTAATAAAATCACTCATAATGTCACTAATAACGTCAGTAATTACGTCACATATAACGTCACTTATAACGTCATTCATAACGTCACTGATAACGTCGCTAATAACGTCACTAATAACATCAGTAATAACGTCACTCATAACGTCATTCATAACGTCACTAATAACATCAGTAATGACGTTACTCATAACGTCACTAATAGCGTCACTATTAACGTCACTAATAACGTCACTCAAAACGTCGTTGATAACGCCACTCATAACGTCATTCGTAACGACACTCATAACGCCACTCGTGAGTCACTCATAACGTCACTAAAAACATCACTCATAATGTCACTCATAACATCACTAATAACACTATTAACGTCACTAATAACGTCACTCAATAACGTTACTAATAGCGTCACTAATAACGTCACTCATAACGTCACTAATAGCGTCACTCATAACATCACGAATAACGTCACTCAAAGCGTCTCTAATAAAGTAACTCATTCATTCACTCATAACGTCAAAAATAACGTCACTGATAACGTCACTAATAACGTCGCTCGTAACGTCACTCATAACTTTACTAATAACGTCACTCATAACGTCACTCATAACGTCACTCATAACGTCACTAATAACGTCACTCATAACGTCTCTAATAGCTTCACTAATAATTTCACTAATAACGTCACTCACAACGTCATTAATAACGTTGCTAATAACGTAACTTATAACGTCATTTTTAACGTCAATCAAAACGTCGCTGATAACGCAACTCATAACGTCATTCATAACGATACTCATAACGTCACTAATTACTTTACAAATAATGTCACTAATAACGTCACTCTTAACGTCACTCATAACGTCACTAATAACGTCACTCATGACGTCATTCATAACGTCACTAATAACGTCTCATAACGTCACTAATAACGTCACTCATAACGTCACTAATAACGTCACTCAAAACGTTACCTTTTCATTCCATTCTGCAGTCACAAACAGAATATAATAAATTTTAGTGAACTAGAACTTTATTTAGTAATTATTTCACTAATTCTGCTACTAATTCATTCCTGTTTTTTTGTTACAACATGTGATTTGTGTGTTCAATAAAAATGAACAGACGCCTACAAATATTAAAAAGTAATATTCTTGGCTTGAATATGATAACAAAGATATAAGAAGTGCTTTTCATTTGCTACATTCATATTATTACATTGTTATTATGCCTACATGTTATGTAATAACAATGTAATTTGGGGTTTTTTATTTTGTTATTTTACAATCTCTTCATTGCAATATTATCTGCATTTTGACTGCAAAGAATTAAGCGAATGCAAAGTAATTTAACTATAATAGTTGCTAATAGTTATAAAAAGTTAACTATATAAATGTAACTATATGTAATGTTGAATCCTTACTTCATTCATTCTGACGTTTCATTTAAATTCATTAAGTCTTGCTATTTGATATTATTGTATGATACATCTTTATAATTGCTACTTCAATTTGCTACTTAAAATGGCGTAAATTACCTACCTCAAACTGAGAGAAAACAGAAATAAAATTCTTCTCAATCTTCTGATATTTTAAATTCTGATATTTTTTATTTTTAGTAGGCCTATACGAGATGTTTTTAATAATAATATACAACGCTGTTTGCCTATGTGTATGTTTTAACGTACAAAAATTCGTTCTACATCCAGTGGTATTTCTGTTTTGGGAAGAGATAAACAACAACAACAACAACAACACCAACAAAAACTCGTTATTATAGTATAATATTGATAGAAGTTCATAGTTGTAAATTACTAATACCAGAAGTTATCGTAATATCCA